>JAVYIG010004875.1:0-149661 GCA_035222895.1 Strongylocentrotus droebachiensis
TCCTCAGTCTACAGTTGGCGCACCAAGGGATGTCTTTACATACCCACGATGTCAATTACGTTAACACAATGTCAAATACGTTAACACATTGTAGGTGACAAGAGTGACTTTTCTAGGAATGATGGTGAATGTACATGTAGTCCTGAGGCAAAATGTTGTATGTGTCATGTATCTTTGACAGCTGGACAGAGTTCTAAGGAAGTTTGTTGGGCTGCATTATGATGTGACAGTGTTGTAGTGCATGTTAATTGTCAAATCTCATTGCAACCTACATGTAAGTGGCTCGAGCCTCGATTGTATAAAGTTTGATTAAAGATCATCCTTGCATGGTGCTTACCATATTTTATTTACTTTAGATTGTGACAATTAAGCAATATCATCTTTTTGTAATAAGTCCAAAAACATTCTAATGTGACATTTCAAAGCTGATAATTCCAGGTATACGTAGGTGAACTGGGAGATGAGAGAAAAAAGAAGGTACTACACATTTTCATCACTACAATATTTACAAGTTATATACTAGGCCTATATAACTTGTAAATATTGTAGTGATGAAAATGTGTAGTACCTTCTTTTTTCTCTCATCTCCCAGTTCACCTACATATACAATACATGTACATGTACATGTAGGCTGCACTGTATATGAATGCATCAACAACAACAAAACATTTTAGTTGCCTGTACATGTAGGTTGATGTCACAGAAAAACGACAATCAAGCTTACTAGTTTTAGGTCTTGGCTCAAAGAAAGTTTATTCACCTTTTTTATGGTGTATCTGAATTTCAAATAGATGAAAGAAAATCTCACTTTCGTCAGGGTAACATAATTCTTTAATATAATACTCATATGAGAGTAGACACATACAAAAACATGTACATGTCTGAAAAAAGGCATTGCAGCAGTGAAAGTAAGCGAAAGTCTCGCACAAAAATGACTCAACATTCCCTGCTTAAAAATAAAAGTCAAGTATGTGTGGTTTTGTTTTTTTGCATCACATGAAATAGATCATCAATCAATCTGTGCATAGCTCAGAACCTGTAAGTCATCCTAATTTACCATTTAAGTGAAAAATCCGGAGATCCATGTACGCCTGGTGCTGCCAGATTTACCCAGATGACGGCTCTCGGTAGGCTCGGAGCCTCCCCCTTCCTATGACGAAGTACACCGTGAATCAGAAATCCCTATGATTATTTGGAACTGACTGCCGAGTTATGATTCATTCATTTAAATCCTGGCACTGTTTATGTCTTCTCTCTTCTCCCCAACCAACCTGCAGGTCTACCGTACAGCATACAAACACCACGTTGTAGCTAGCTACGTCCGTCGGCGCTTCCATGTGAACTAATTTGCTTTGTCCTGAGACGGATCACACCGATCATGGCGCAAGATATGCCGTAAGTGCTATGCTCCATCCATTTTAAGTCCAGAAAATAATTATTTGACTTCAAAAGGTTTTTACTCTTGTTTTAAACATGTATAAAGATAAACTTTGGTATTTGGACTTTTAGCAATTGATTAATGTAGTAAAGTGACAGGTTTAAAGACATTTATGAGATCATGTCTTGACATGTCTTTGTGTGCATTATTTTATATAATATGCATGTGAAATTCTGTCAGTCATCCCATTCTTATTCGCCTCTTAACATGAAAAGGAACAATAACTTTTATTATTGTTTATACTAAAATTTGTAAAAAAGATCAAAAGATTATATGATGCTCTATTTTGTGACAATTGCTCCATGTCCACTTTCCAACACTAACTTATTGTTTTTTTTCAACCCTGGGGCCGTATTCTGAAAATTGTTGTAAGTTTTGTCTTATCTCTTCTTGTATCTTCCGGACATAATAGAGCGCTTACCGTACTCCTATTGGTTGACATACTTATCATTCGAATATAAAATAGAACTTGCTTGGTAGGGTCCACACAAATGGGTGTGTGAAAGAAAAGATAGAGGCGGTCCTTCAAGAGATAATATAGGGCTAAGATGATTTTCAGAATATCAACTTACAACAATATACCGGTAATTATCTTCTATGTGCATATGCAAATAAGGATTAAGCACCATTTAATAAATGATACACACAAAAGTTTGTACGCAGGCAAGGAGATGACATAAAAGATACAATAAGTTTTAAAGACAAAAGTTACAATTTTCATAATTCCAACTTTATCTAAACAGCAAAGATTGAACAATGCTAGAGATAAAAATAATAAACAATAATAATAATAATATTTAATTTTTATATAGCGCTTAATACAAGTTTCAGAATACTGGCCCAGGACCCTAATTTAAAACCCAATTTAATATTTAATTTAATTGTGTGCTAGTCTGCTAGTGCAACTTTTATACCACTTTAACGATATAGTCATCTTTTTTATGTTTGTCAACCAACACAAATTTTTATCTGGGTTCCTCAATAGTATTCGGTTGTTATTATATATGACATTGGCCTGTAGAGCCAAGTTTTCATTTGTATAATGTTACATCTTTTCACCTAGTCTTCCCCTCATCATTCAATACAAAAATAGTACAGCTACATGTACCTGGTATTTCTTACATTAGAGTTACTGTGCTATTGGATGAATCAAAATCTTTGCTGGAGTTCTCACGAGGATATAGAGAAAAGATATCAAGAAGAATTTTTAATTAATACTTGGTTTCGTAGGAAGTCAGTACTTGTCATATTGTTTATACACATGTTATCATTTTTGTGTTTGGAGGTTTCATATGTAAGGAAATACAATGTACGTGTACATGTATATCCGTGTAAAATCAACTTGGATGTACATCAGTGTAAAATCGACTTACACGTACATACTTGTTAGAGTTGCTGGATGTAAAAATATGATTCAAGCCCACCTTGTCCACTTAAAGATATGAGATTGTCAAAATGTTGCAATTAAATGATGAAGGAAGCAATATATATAGAAAATGTGAGATCAATGGGATTCAAAAGAGACTAAAAAAGGCTAAAGAGAGACAAGGCGTTTGAGGGTGTTTCTTCTTAAGATAGCAATTTTTTTTCAGATTGATTGTTTTTGACATGTAAATTATGTGGCCACTTGTACATGTAAGTGCTTTATGATAAATAAAAATTTGTATTTCCACTGAAAATATAACATTTTATTACATGTATTTCAAATATCATCACAAGCTTCGAGAGATGAGAAAGGAATACATTTATAATCACCTAAAATGAATTTATAAATTTGGTATTCCGTAAACATAATTTTCATCTTTTGACAAAATAGATGTACATGTATATATGTTTTCTGTTTTGATTTTGAGTATCCCACTATCGCAAGTGATGATTAATAATATTTCATCTATTTTGATCTCATATCATGACTGAAACCTTGTAGGGCCTTTAGGTGGCTAGTATGGATCTTTCAGTTGGCATCTTATACATGTACATGTGTTAATCCGTAATGGTTTATGGTTTCAGCATGAAAATTTGGCAAGGTGAAATTTGTTACAAATCATTGACAGTTTGGACATTTAGGTTTTAGCATCAATGGGAGTATTCTTAAGGGGATGCTGAGAAATAGGCCTACGGTACTCGCTAGCCCCAATCCATATAATTTCCTAGTTTATTTGGGATATTCTGTTTTTGTTTGTTTCATTTCCAATTTTTGTCAGTTTTCCACAAGATAAAAAGATGAATTAGGATGAAGTCTAATTAACCAAAATGAATGCCCCTTATTTGGTACAAATTATTGTCTGAGGGCAAGCATTTTAAGAGGGCAGGTTTTTAAAGAAGACAAATATGACATCAATATGTCCCTAGTCAGTTGAGGCAGTTCACCTCATATTCTGAATTTACATGTACGTACATGTACAAGCAATAAATCTGTTGGGGAAAAATATTGGCCAACACAATATTGATAAACCCACGCTGATTGTTTATTTGAACTTACTTACAAATCAAGTTGAATGAATGTAATTTTTTTCTTCTGAATAAGTTTGAGCAAAATAAGTTTGAGCAAAATAAATTTGTTGCAATGTTTGGGCAACTAAAACATGAGATTATTTGCCCAACTGCATGAAGCAAATGGTAATAACAGAAGGTTTTACAGCACATGGTCCTGTGACAGTTGTCCCTCATCAATTTTATATACAAAGCAAGTTCTTAACTTCAGCCCTTGACCCAACGCGATACCCAACCCATAACTAAACTTTACCTATTATCCACTAAACTTGACCTATAATCCAATTGCAAACCTAATCCTAACCTATACTATGGACAAAATAGGGCCCGGAGCAACTGTCACCTGCCCCTAGCTGTTTCATAATACTTGTTATCAATAACAAGTATAATTGTTATAAGCTAATGAAATTGTGGTAATTTGATTGACTGAGAGCAAATTTGTTGTAGAATATTAAAATTTGTTATTGATAACAAGTTTTATGAAACAGGGCCATATTCAATTCCATACTTAAGTTTGAAATATGAGTATTTTACTTAGATCTTGGGCTTAGTCTTCAGTTCAAACTTTTGGCTAAGTGTTTTATCCTAAATTTAAGACAGCTCCCTACCAGACTAATACATGTAAGCCAATTATTTGGAGGCCTTGATTTTCAGGCGTGCATATGGTTTTTCTAACGCAGTTTCATAATCTGTGCACAATTATATTAGCAGGCATTTATTGCGTATTACTTTTGATTGACCGTGTGATGTCACAATGCTTATCAGTAAGTATTTTACTTAGATATTGTCTTACGTACGGTATGTAAAAGTCAAAATGCGATTTGAATACGAGATAAGTAAAGTTCTTAGCTCAGCAATTTACTTAGTAAATTTCTTCCTTATTATAAGTATTGAATTGAATACCGGCTCAGGGCCCTCCAAAACAAATATCAGATCACGTATTAAACCGAAGGGGAGCATCCATCCTGGATCCCCAAAGTACAAACTCTTATTCCTGTTCCCCCTGTAGGTTGGGGTTACATGGGAAGATCAGTCGGGAGAGGGCTGAGGCTCTGCTGAAACCCTGGCAGGACGGGTTCTACCTGATCAGAGAAAGCACCCATTACCCCGGAGACTTCACCCTGTGCGTCTGCATCTCCGGTCGGGTGGAGCACTACCACATCATCACCAACCAGAACCACAACTCAACGGGAAGGAATTCGTTAACGATAGACGAAGAGGTTTTCTTCCACAATCTCCAGGAATTGATACAGGTGAGAATCCATTCTTAGTTCCTTGATTAAAATTGAATACTTCCTGTCTGTACAAAGACTTGTTGTTCCATGTGCTCAAGTTGAAGAACCAGGAAATAATAAGCCAGTTTGTAGATGCTGCAGCATATGGTACTAATGACCCCAAATATCCACACATCTTTTAGACATAGAAAAGTCCCACTTTGTGCATTTTAGAAGAGTCACTACCAAGATGATGGAGGTGCTCCATGAATACCTTCTGTTGGCCCTCGTGAAAATTCTTCCACCTGTCTATTAGAGAATAACCGTTGTCAGTGTATACATGTACATGTAACTCAATTAACTTTTATGAACACATCCAGTATTCATCTCAATGTTTTTTACAGTTTTGTACAAATGACCCTTTTCTGTCCATATGCTGACACTATCTACTATCTACACTATCTACTGGCTTATTTTGTTGGTCGTTTCTACCCTCACAATTATATGTCTAGCTTAAATCCAGTAATAGACAAAACAGTACTGATCACAAAGTATGCCCATGAAATTGACATTTTTATGCATGTATATTGTGAAGTTTTTACATTCAGTATGTATTTCACTTGTGTTAATCACACTTGCGTATTAGGGCACATGTACATGTACATAAATGTACATATTCAAAGGGATGGGGGGGGGGGGGAAGTTTCTAATGGGGGGAAAAACCCTTGGAACAAATTATTCTTCAGCCACTACTGTGTGCCCCCCTCGGGCCCCTCTCTTTATTTGTTTGCATGTCGTTCCTCTTTCACAAGCAGAGCATTGATATTCATTTGACAAAGGAATATTTTTATTATGCTTCGTATGACAATTGTATTGAATTGTCAAAATCTCACGTGGGTCATATTACACTATAGAAAACGAGTATGATTGAAAGTAGCAAAGGAAATGTCTGGACCTAAATGTGAAACTCAGAGTAAGGTTCCATTAATTGTGTAAATCCTGTTATCATGTTTCTTTAATTATGTTTCTTTCATGTCTTTTTTTGGCTGGTAATTTTCTGAAAAGATATATATTTCTGTAAGAAAGAGCTGTACAAATGTAATGTGCCATGTACATGTACAGTAGTTATGGGGTTTTAGTTTCCTGGATCCTCATACAAAAGTTCAAACTGAGTCATTTTACATGAAATTGTATTAAAGCAGAAAGATGACCAAGGAAACAAAATAAAACTCTCACTAATCTTTTACTTATTGAAGATAGTAAGGTTTAAGTTTTTACTTTTTAGCGATGTTGTGTACTTGCCTATACTTGTACTTGTATTTTTCAATGAGATGAAGAGTCGAAAATCAAGAATAAAAAATGGTGATAGAAAAAAAAAATCAGTCTTTCTAAAACTTTCTGATAACATAGATATACGTTTTCCACATGTTAATTCATAACACAACATCAAGAGACACCTTTAAATTTTAAAGGGCTCATCATATATTGATGATAACAACAACAATAAAAATAAAAAGCAAAAGCAGTATAAATCTCTTACAAATCTTTAACTTGTATAAGATAAATAAGGTTTTACTTTTTACATTTGAGTCACCGGTGTATACGGTAGAAAATGTATTGGTTCAAGAAAGTGGGTGCTGAAGGCTCATTAGCATACATGTATCTATCAATGTGCACTATATATTTTTTCCATAGACCAATTTTATTGTTATTGTTGACATTGATTATATGTGGTCAGGGGGGTGTTTCACAAAGATCCTAAGTAGAACTTAACTCTAAGTTGGACTTAAAAATTATGGACAGCCATTGGAGTCTTAAAATCTAATATATTCAAAAGCAGAAATTCAAGTATTTTTGACTTTTTATAAATTCCACATCCAGAACATGAAATCTCCTTGATGATAGAAAATATGAATGATTTGAATAAACAGTTAACTCTTTGTTTGCTTTGTTCGCCGATTTGCACGGACGTAGGCGTGCCAACTTCGCATTTTTGCACAGATGTATACGAGTCAATTAGACATTCATAATACCGCTCGCAGTGTGTAGCCACGCGTTGCGTTTACTATTGTTTACATTGTATACATCGCACACTTTCCGGTAAACTGTTTTTCTTCATAGTGTTACATTCGAAATTACCGTGTATTTAGCGGTTTTCTTTGGATTTTTTTTACTGATGTTACGATGGCACCTGCTGGAAAACGTCAACGTGTGTTTAGTGTAGAGGAGGCTCGAGATCTTGTTACTATGGAAGCATGGAGCATGGACTCTGATTCCGACGAATCGAGCAGTGACGAAGACTCTAGTGATAAAAGTGTTCCCTGAGAGTAGACTGATAGAATAAGAATGAATAAAAATTAATGAAAGAGCTAGAGATGACAGCAAGAAAGAGAGTAGACTGATAGAATAAGAATGAATAAAAAAAATGAAAGAAGGAGATAGAGATGACAGCAAGAAAGAGAGTAGACAGTGATAGAATAAGAATGAATAAAAATAATGAAAGAAAGAGATAGAGATGACAGCAAGAAAGAGAGTAGACTGATAGAATAAGAATGAATAAAAATTAATGAAAGAGCTAGAGATGACAGCAAGAAAGAGAGTAGACAGTGATAGAATAAGAATGAATAAAACTAATGAAAGAAAGATGTATCCTGTCTTGCCGTCATCTTTATATCTTTCTTTTATTATCTTTATTCATTCTTATGCTATCAGTGTTTACTCTCTTTCTTTCCGTCATCTCTATCTTATTATTATTATCATTTTCCTATCTATATGTACCCTATGTCTTGCCGTCATCTGTATATCTTTTTCTTATTATCTTTATTCATTATTATGCTATGAGTGTAATACTCTCTTTCTTGCCGTCATCTCTATCTCATTATTATTATCATTTTCCTATCTATATGTACCCTATGTCTTGCCGTCATCTCTATATCTTTCTCTTATTATCTTTATTCATTCTTATGCTATCAGTGTTTACTCTCTTTCTTTCCGTCATCTCTATCTTATTATTATTATCATTTTCCTATCTATAATTATGTACCCTATGTCTTGCCGTCATCTCTATATCTTTCTCTTATTATCTTTATTCATTCTTATGCTATCAGTGTTTACTCTCTTTCTTGCCGTCATCTCTATCTTATTATTATTATCATTTTCCTATCTATATGTACCCTATGTCTTGCCGTCATCTGTATATCTTTCTCTTATTATCTTTATTCATTCTTATGCTATCAGTGTTTACTCTCTTTCTTGCCGTCATCTCTATCTTATTATTATTATTATTTTCCTATCAATATGTATCCTATGTCTTGCCGTCATCTCTATATATTTCTCTTATTATCTTTATTCATTCTTGTGCTATCAGTGTTTACTCTCTTTCTTTCCGTCATCTCTATCTTTTTATTATTATCATTTTCCTATCTATATGTACCCTATGTCTTGCCGTCATCTCTATATCTTTCTCTTATTATCTTCATTCATTCTTATGCTATCAGTGTTTACTCTCTTTCTTTCCGTCATCTCTATCTTATTATTATTATCATTTTCCTATCTATATGTACCCTATGTCTTGCCGTCATCTCTATATCTTTCTCTTATTATCTTTATTCATTCTTATGCTATCAGTGTTTACTCTCTTTCTTTCCGTCATCTCTATCTCATTATTATTGTTATTTTCGTATCAATATGTATCCTGTCTTGCCGTCATCTTTATCTCTTTCTCTTATAATCTTTATTCACAGTAAAGTCCTTTCATTTCATATCACTATTTCTCTCTCATAATGTCTCTCACGTCCGTTCTCCATATTTTATTCATTGCATACTCCACTCGTCAATCATTTCTGATAATAAGCTCTCTCACAATAAAGTAAATGGAAAACAATGCAATATAGTTTATATTTTAAGATTGATTCATTCTTTCTTTGTATATCTATGGCTGTGATAAATGTACTTGAAATCAATTTTATTGAGGGGTAAAGAAGGTGAGAGAACAGATGCGGTGAACATTCATAATGAGACATTTCAATAAGATGCTGATTATGTCATGTATATCACATATAATATATTATGCCTATACCATTTTTACATGCTCATACCAGTGGGCAAAATCAATAACATTCTCTTATTTCTTATTGACTTATCATGGCACAACAAAGAAAAACATCCCCACGACGTCCCTTTTCATGCCCCGCTAAACCGGACATTGACAATAACCTGGGGTAATAGGGATTTCAATGGGCAGATTAGCCCATTGTCAAGGGTGGCTGAGCGGGGTACTTTCAAGTCTCTCCCTATTGAACTTCTTTTCTTCAACAACCTAAATACTAACCTTCTGAATTGTTAGAATACTTGAGCAAGGTATGTAAAGAAAGGTAAGAAGTCCACCTTTCTAATAGATTCGATTTGAAGATGTCTTATCATTGCTAAATAAGAAATTCTAGAGGGATAAAAAACTGCCGTAAATAAGAAAAATTAAACATTATATAATTATGATTATTATAAAAATGATAATTCAAAATATAACAAATGACGGTTCATCGAAAAGCACGTTTTCCGGTCTACAACTTTGCTGCACAATATTTTTCATCATGATCATCCAGTGAAGAGTTATAGCCTCTTGATTCAGCAGAGTCAATAAAGATTCCCTCGAAATGTGTGACCCTAAAAGAATGTGGCACAGGGGGGTTTTTTAAGTGGCGCATAAAGAGTTAATGCCTTTCAAAATAACTTTTACAAAATATTTTCAAAGACGCTAATGGCTTTCCATAATTTTTAAGTCCAACTTAGAGATAAGTTCAACTTAGGATCTTTGTGAAACACCCCCAGGTCTTACTCTTTAACTTGTTGACTACTGAATTCTCCTTTTCCCAAACCATGGGCAATTGTTTCAACAGAACCTTATGTTTTTCCAATTTTTCTCGGATTTTGAATGTAATTATTTCTTTATATTGAATGTAATTATTTCTTATTTCAATGTCATGCTTTTGATGTCTTTTAATACATGATTTTAATGTAAAATCACTAAAATGCATGATGTAAAATCCCACAATGAATTTCCATGTCATTATTGGACGAAATGAAATGAAATGAAATTGAATTGAATTGAATTGAATTGAATTGAATTGAATTGAATTGAATTGAAAATGGAATCTCTTGTATTTTGTTTGACAGCATTATACAGAAGATGCGGATGGGTTGGTGTGTAATTTAAAGAAACCTGTAGAGAGGAAAATCGATATGAACATCATGGATGGGCATCACCACAGCCAGAGGGGACCGCAACACACAGCCGACGGGTCTTTCAAGAAAGATGGAGATAAGAATGAGATGAAAAATCTCATGTCAGGTAATAATTCATTTTCGCAGATGTCTCCTCTAGCTCAATATTGAGAATCATGATGGGGATTGTGATGATGATTGTGATGATGATGACGTTAATGGTGATGATGGTCATGAATGGTGATGGTGATGACTGGGATGATGATAAAGATGACGTACCTGCCAGCTGTTCGTATTTAGTCAGAATATTCTGATTTTATGAATTTTTAGGACCTACAAATTCGGAATATTCTGGTTTTTCAAAATTCTGAACGACCAATTTTTTATTTTTTGACTTTTTGATAAAAAAAAATTAAAAAAGAAGCCAGATTTGGCTTGTTTTACCATGTTCTTGTACAAAAATGGACAAAAATAGCATGTACTAATAACTATGTTTAACTAGAGCCCATCATTTCATTTTGTTTTACGCCCAAAACGGAGAGGCACTGCCCCCAGACCCTGCTAAGAATACACATTTCTTATCAAATTTTGGCAGGTACACAATGTATGTGATGATGGTTATGATGATAATGATGTTGATGGTGATGGTGATGGTGATGATGATGATGATGGTGATAATGGTGGTCATCGGTGATGACTGTAATGTTGATGCTGCCGCTGATGATGATAAAGCCTGTATACAACTCTTGGTTGCTTGTCTTTAGTTCCTCTGTTCTATAAAAGACAGGCAATTTCCACAGAATTGATGTGAGTTACCTTGAATAGCCGCGGTATTTGTGTGACATGTTACAAAATGTTAATTGTAGGGAAAATATACAGGTGTACATGTTTATTCATATTATTCATCATGTATCACCTGTTTATTTTAGTGAAAAGTGATACTGGAAACATTATTGCCCTTGTACATCTGATGTAAGTAAGAGTATTCAATTTTTTGTTTCTTCATTCTACAGGTCCTTGGGCTGTCAATAAGAATGAGCTCAAGCTAGGAGAAGAAATTGGCCATGGATTCTTTGGAGGTAAGATATATATAGATTGGAGTCATGGTGTCAGAAAATGATTTGTTTTAATTTAAACATATGTAAGAAGATGATTTGGAAATAGATTCCCTTTTTTTCTTCAAATGTGTTGTGTTGAAATATCAGTAAAAATGTCATTAAGTGCAATTATATTCTGGCCATAATTTTGCATACTTTGAGCATTCTTGAATCTAGATTTTGAGATGTTCTTTGGATAATGAGTAATAACCGTGACAGCTTAATATGGAATCGGTCTGCGCAATGATCAAACCCTCTTTGAATCTTTCCTCGTAGCTGTAAAGGTTGGAGAGTACCAGAACAAGAAAGTAGCAGTGAAAGTGATTTCAGGAGACAATGAAGCAGCCCAGTCTATCGTAGCAGAAGCTTCCATTATGACGTAAGTAGGATACCAGTGAATTTTTATCAGTTTTTTTACAGCATAATGCACAGTGTTTTTTTATTTAAAAAAAGGTGTTGATCCAAAATAAAATAAAAGTCGATAGATTTGCGTAGTTCACATAACCCCTCAATGATATTACAGTGAAACCTGTCTATAAAGACCACTCAAGGAGACAAGTCTTGATCGGCAGGTGGTCGTTATGTACAGTTTCCTTCAATACATGTTTCAATGAAAAACCATTTTCAAGGGAAACAAAAAAGTGGTCTTTGTAGACAGGTAGTCTTTCTATACAGGTGGTCACTAAAGCAGGTTTGACTGTACTAATATTCATAAACTTTGGGCAAGACTGGTTTACCAAGAGATAAAATAGTGTGCCTAAGAATGTTGAGGGTCGATAAAACATAAGGCACTTTAAAAAAAAGGAGGGGATGGGTGAGGAGGAGATAGGTACGGAATGGAGGGATACAGGGGGAAAACAAATCTGCTGTGAGTGAACAGAAAATTTGCTTGTCATAATTCTTAATTTGAATGATCTAAGATGAATTAAATTACAGTATACACAAATCTGGAGATTACCTTGAGCACACATTGCAAATTATTTTCTAGATTATTATTTTTATGTAGTACAGTCAAACCTGCTTTAATGACCCCCTGTTTACAGAGACTACCTGTCTACAAAGACCACATTTTTTTTGTTTCCCTTGAAAATGGTTTCCCATTGAAACATGTACTGAAGGAGCCTGTACATTAAAAATACCTACCTATAAAGACCATTTTTCTTGTCTCCAGTGGGTGGTCTTTATAGACAGGTTTAACTGTATTTAATAAAGCTTCACTGTGGCTACTATATTGATTCTTTGTATGTTCCTCTATCACCAGGCAACTGAGACATCCAAACTTGGTGGCTCTTATCGGTGTCATCCCAGACCAACCCAACTCAATCTCCATTGTGCTAGAATTCATGGCAAAGGTTTGTTCTTATAGAACTGATTCATGACTTGGTCGTAGGCTGTACACTAACTAAGTTAAACTAAAATATATAGATTTAATGTTTAATGTTTAATGTATTTACCTTGTTAGGTGCCTTGAGCATCTCTTGGGGTGGATATGTGCGCATTATAAATGTTGTTAATATTATTATTATTATTTATAACTACAGGATTTGGACATAGAAATAATATTCAGTTCTTGTATTGTGCATATCACATTATATAATGTCCCTATGCACTTCCAAAGAGCTTTGGAAATTATTACCCTAGCTTTAGCTCTGGCCGTTATCAGCCCACGGTGCATTTCAAGGAATAATCCTACTAGGTACCCATTTACTTCAACCAGGTTGAGTGTGGCAAATGTAGATTAATGTCTTGCCAAAGAATGTTAGTGCCATGGCAGGACTCGAACCGCGCACCTTGCGATCCACAGTCCGTTGACATATCCACTTGACCATGACACCTCTACATATCCTTAGGATAAGTTATTCTTGAAGTCATATATAGACCTGCAGCTTGGATCTATTAGCTAAATCATTACATCTTTCATGATTGCATTTCAACCATAGAAGGGAATCAAGGATTATATTTTATTTTTCTTTTAAACCCATCAGCAACCGTTACCGGTTGGCTCTTGTATTAAGCCTCTGGGGATGAGAGAACTCAGTAGTCAATGGGTTCAATTAGTACTAATGACGATAATGACATTCTACAGTGCTTTTACACTACCTGTCAATAACACAGCATCTCTTCGCTAACGTCATGCCATTTTGCAAGTGTTTGAAAGTAACCGAAAGTGACTGAAAGTAGGTGAAAGGACGCACTTCACTCTTTTGTCTTAATGTTCTTCACTGAATGTACAGAAGTTGGTTGATGGCTTGAGAATGCATTCACCTCCTGTGGTTTGAAAACTAAAGTACTTTTAAGAACGATAACAAATGAATGGAATTCTTTTCACCTCGAGTGCTTATGAGTGTGCTACTTGGCTTGAATGCAAATCTTTTTAATGCTCACACTCATTGTTGGTCAGTATACATGCGTAAAGATGATATTCAGTGCATACATCTAGTGTATACAAGTAGGGCAATTTACAGATGAATTTGCTAACTTTTGTGAGTCTTTTTACTTCATATATTTTCTACGATTGAACTATTGTTTGTAGTTTGCTGAGGAATATCATTTTGCATCTTTTTTCTTCTTCAGGGGAACCTCTTAGACTATGTGAGATCAAGAGGAAGGACAGTCATCACAAGGAAACTCCAGCTCAAGTTTTCAATGTAAGTACAAGGACAAACAAAACTAATTAAATCACCATCCATATTTATAGATTAATTTTATTGAAGAGGAGAGTAAATGTAGTGGTGAATTGCCGTTTGGTCTTCATCCAGTTCGTGTACTACTCAATTAGTCTATTCCCATATGGTTTTCACCTAGCCCATCTACTGTCTACAAGACCTAATAATCATTTTGTCTACTTATCATTTGGTCTAATGACCATTCAGTATAATAGCCATTTGGTCTGATTTCCATTTGGTCTAATCTCTAATAAGTCTACTACCCACTTGGTCTATTGTTTATTTAGTCTTATAAGTGAGTCTAATTTCCAGTTTGTCTAATTCTGTCTCTGTCTTTTATTTTATTTCCATCTTTGAATGCTGTTTCTCATGACTTCTGTATGACTAGTAATACTTTTTTTTTTAACACTATGAAATTGACAACTAATCAATGTGCAAAATACAATTGAAATACATCAGTCTATGCCTTGTGCAATCATCCTTACTGAATTATTATATCTTATTTGATTGATATATTTTACATTTTGTAAACATGTTACTGCTATGAAGACAACATAATTCTTATATTTTATGCAAAGATTACATGCTCCTTCCTTGAAAACAATCGCGAATGCAAGTACTCCGACACAATCATTTATTTTTTCTTTCTTCTCTATCATCACAGAGATATAGGAGCAGGCATGTGTTACTTGGAGCAGAAACTGTTTGTCCATCGGGATCTAGCAGCTAGGAATATTCTCATCTCGGAGGATGACGTTGCTAAGGTGTCTGATTTCGGTCTCGCCCAGGATAACAGTACACAGCTAGGCACAGGAGGCAAGATACCTGTCAAATGGACCGCTCCAGAAGCTTATAAGAAAAAAGTAAGATACTACCACATTTAGATGCTGCTTATATAAAGTATCAGCTTGCATGGTAATGTAGATATACAGTAGGCTTACAGTTGCGCTGTGTGAGAGAGGGGTGAGGATTGGGGAGTCCTGAAAAGGACTGTTGGTAATCTTTCTTGAGCTTTAACTATAGTACCAGTTGGAGAGGATGGGTAGTAGGAGAGGCTCAACGTTTCGAACAGGTTGACTATCCGCCATCAGGTGCAACCGTAAGCCTACTGTATAACTACCACATTTTCTAAAACATTCCTTGGTATATAAAGTAATACTGCAGCTAAACCTGCTTTAGTGACCACCTGTCTACAAAGACCATATTTTTTTTGTTTCCCTTGAAAATGGTTTCTCGTTGAAACATGTACCATAAGCATCTGTACATAAAGACACATGCCTATAAAGACCACTTTTCTTATTTCCCTTTGGTGGTCTTTGTGGACAGGTTTCACTGTATTTGAATTAAGAGAGGTTAAAGTATACCCCACACTACGATATTTGACTATGATCCGATTTTGGAAGAATCTGCAATAGCATTTGATATGAACATTCAAAGTGAAATCTTAATGATCGAGAATCTGAGGAATCATATGATTAATAAAATCTAAATTTCAAGGGATTTCAATTGGAGGAGAAAATGTTGTATTGGCTCAGAATTGTGATGAAGTCAGACCCGGAGTGCGATTGTCTAATAAATGAATAAAATGGTAGAGACAAATAAATAAAAAAGAACCAGAAGTCTATCCTTCATGCTGAATTAAGTTGACCCTCTGGATAGATAATCATATGTATGTTTTTATACTTATTCAGCAATTCACAACAAAATCTGATGTATGGAGTTTTGGTATACTGCTTTGGGAGCTGTTCTCGTTCGGAAGAGTACCATATCCACGAGTGGTAAGTTACAGTGGAATATTGTTACAAATCTTAACAATTTTCAATTATAAACATATGTCAATATACAGTGCGTCCCAGATAAATAGGACACCGAGAATTATCAATGTTTTATTCTAACTTAATCACATTTATAATTGATAAATGACACATATTTGGAAAGCTTAGATCCTCCTCTTTCATTTGATACAACTCATATAATGCATATTCCACGCATGAGTGATTAAAATGAATTTGAAGAGAGGAAACCAAAAAGTCATTTGGCGGACGGTATCTGAATTTCAAAGAGAAAATCACATTTCTAGAAAGTTGAGGTTCTGCCCTTTCATGAGCAAGGAATGACAAAGTTCTGTTTTTTTAAAGTAGTGCTTGCATTTCCATAATTCTATCAAACGAATTCGTTTTCACTGGGTGCCTGCCCTAGCAACAAACAGAGTTGACAACAGACTTAACTCCATTTCGTTGACAATCAGCCGTAGACGAAAGATTTCTAGAAATGTGATTTTCTCTTTGAAATTGAGATACCATCCGCCAAATGACTTTTTGGTTTCCTCTCGTCAAATTCATTTCAATCACTCGTGCATGAAATATGCATCAAATGAAAGAGGAGGATCTAAGCTTTCCAAATATGTGTCATTTAGTAATTATAAATGTGACTGCGTTATGATAAAACGATAATTCTTGGTTTCATTATTTCTGGGACGCACTGTATAAAGGCCACAGAGGACAACTTCTGAAGTTCCAGCTATTAGCCTTGTTATTGCAAAATCTCTAGAACCACTAGAGATATGAAGCTGAAACTTGGTGATAGTATGTATCACCATAGGAAGACAATCTGATCAGCTTTTGGGGTTAATAGGTGAAAGGTCAAAGGTCACAGAGGTCAATTCTTCAGATTCTAGATACTAGCCTTGTTACTGCGATACAAGAACCACTAGAGATACAAGGCTCAAACTTGGTGATAGTATGTTTCACCATAGGAAGATGATCTTATCACATTTTTGGTTCAAAGGTCAAAGGTCAAAAGTCACAGAGGTTGATTTCTGAAATTACAGGTTTTAGCTATTGCATTATCTCAAGAACCACAATAAATAGGCTTTTTGTTTTCATTGTGTTATGTCATGAATAAATCCATCCTGTTCCAAATTCAACCAGACCACATTTCATTCTTGGGTTTAAAAAACACCCCCCCCCCCCAAACCTATCAAATTTACAAGAGTATGAATAGTTAAGTCGTTAAATGTATACGCACTTAGAAAACTTGGCATGAATCTTTGTATAACTTACCAGAAATTGTTTTGGCACCATATCGTGTTGAATATTAAATCATTTCCTTTGATAGGAAATTGCCTACTTTCGTGACCACAAATATTTACACACATGTAAATGTATTGTTTTTAATGGAGGAAGCTAGAAAAGTCAACGGAAGTGAAACTACTTAAAAGGAAAAATTATTGTAGATATGACAACCACTGGAATTTATAAAGGGAGAAGATTAAAGGTACATGTACTATTAAGTTCTGGTAACGATTCACAGAATCTACTCAGGAAATAAGATTTACTCTGAAACTTCAAAGAATACAATAAACGATATCTGGCATTCATTAATAGTAAAAAATGTGCAAATACCGTGTTATGGGGGAGGTAGTCCTGAAAAATGGAACATATAATTCATTGTACATGTGTGATTATATGATTTTTAACAAATCTGTGGATGTTGGTTTAGAGATTAGTAGTCCATTGACTGCATAATAAATAATTCAGAAAGACTTCACCAGTTCTCTCAAAATGGAAATCTGTTACCAGACCTCAATATATAATGGGAGTTATAACACATTCATCATGATATCTGAATGAGAATAAAATCATCCTCATTTTCTGTTTTTTATCTATCTTCAGCCTGCTGATGATGTGATGACGTTCCTGACGGAAGGCAGTCGTATGCAGGCTCCGGGAGACAACTGCAAGGATGTCCACGAACTCATGATGAAGTGCTGGCAGACGGAACCGGAGAAGAGGCCCACGTTTTCACAGCTCCAAGTGCGGTTAAAAGAATTACCAGCGACAGCGAAGAATGATTCATGATGCTCCTCACACTGCTTTCAATATGTATATATTGGTGATTGGTCGTAGTTTTAAACTAAAATTAATTGCCGTTTTGTGTAAATTCTTAGGAAAGGCGGCATCTGCTTAGTTTCTTCTTTTTCCTTTTAAAGCTGTTGTAAAAACCTGCCAAAAAGATATTTCCAGACTAGTGTTTACAGGTAAACTACATCTGCCAGAATACTCTTGCTTTAATATGTTTTTCAAAGTCGCAAAAATTATAACTCTGATTTCAAAAGTAATGAAAATCTTTAGGATGTCCTTTCGCAAACTCTGTTTCATTTATATATTTTCTTCTAAGATGCCAGATTTTAAAAATGACTATGTATAGCTCTTTATGTTTAATAATCCAACTTGCTTTCTATAGAACAAGAGTTAGCATATGAATCAAGGCCATGAAGCAAATATTTATTAGTATTTTGAAAGGCAGTGATATGTTGTTGAGTATTCATTATTCTGGGAGACAAGACTTTATAGAGAAATAGCGACATGTAATTATTTCTTCATCATTTGAATCGCAAAAGCATATATTCGGTATTTACATGAGGATATATATTCTGGAAAAAGCTTTAAGCATCTTGTGTTTATAATGCCAGAGTTCTGGTTGCCATTTTATTGTCAAAGCTTTATTTGTATAGTGCTTTATTTGCTTGGAGATGTAAATAAGGGATATGTGTGGAATTATTCTGCTTATTATGTTAATCGCGGTGAACTCTGTATGTACTAGGTTAAAATGTTTGTCTGTGACTTGTCCAGTGTTTCAGAGAAAAAATTATTTACATGTAAATAGATAAAGTTGGTAAAAGATGATAAGGAAAACGTAAGCAGTTTTAACTAAAGAGAAGCAGAAGAAAGGCAGTGATTATTTCTATCTGTTGAGACAGATAACACAACTCCTATCACTCAATGTCTCAATCTGCCTGTATTATTAAAACAAAAACACTATTTTTTTCTCTTTGATCAATGCTGCTCTAAGAATAAGAATTTTAAAAGGAATTATTGACTGATAAAAATCTTCATTATCACTTTTGTGCTGGTAGCAAAAGATGTTTGGTGTCTCTTAAAAAAAAATACTGAATTAAAAAAAAATCTTCTAACCAAGAAAGGTTGACCATGTTGTGTATTCAATCTATATCAGGCATGTCACAATTCTGATATAACTCTAGAATTAGTTTTAGGATTGATTTCTTTCATTTTTTTTTGGTATTGATTTTTTTAAATACCAGTACACATGTATTACAAATGGCTTTCACATCGGTATACTGTTTACCGTAATGCCTTGATTTCCAAATCTTGATTATTTTTCATTTGGGGGCGGGGGTATCAAGCGGTGCATTCACATTAACGCAAATTTGTAGACATGTGTAGAGAAAACTTCAAAATAAAACGAACATGCGCTATTCTAAAAAATACTGACAAAAGTGAGAAGTGCTCGATAGAAACAATTCAATAATTAACTTATAAACAAATTCATTTTTTCATTACTTACTGGGTTTCGCCTAGAATTTGCCATAATTATGCTTCGAGATCAAGAAATTGAGAATTAGACAGAAGTTATTTGCTTCAATTGATGTTAAGAAATACTGTGCATTCCAATACCACACAGGGTAGCTGCTACGGTGTATAACGTAGTTAGCTAGCTAGCTGTCGCTATGGGCGCTAGCGACTGTCGAGCGCGTTTGTACATTGATATGGTGCAGTACAGCGGGATATGTCGAGAAAAGAGAAAAATCGGTACTTTCAATCCTGTATTTGTTTAGAATAAAAAAAAATTGACAGAATAGACGTCATAATATACACATTTAAGATATTTAAAAAATAGTTTGAGTTCAGAGACAGTCGGTATGGCGGCATCACAGTATGAAATTATAACAGATGTATTTATACCGATGTTAGGTATTACGAAAAAAGCTTGATTTATTTCACCGTGATGTACATGACGCTTGTTCCAGAAATTAGGCATTACATTTTTTGTCTACTGGTATTTAAATTATTTTCAAGGCATCTGGGAATTGTAAGTGTACAGAAATATGACATCTTGCTTGTAGATTGATAGAATTCATCTTGTTTTCTTAAAAGAATATTGTTTTATTTGGTTGATTTTGATTCATGTTATATCCTTAAAGAAACCAATAAGCAGTTCATTGATCCTTTAATACAGAACATACATTGCAAAGTAAAGGGAGCAAAATAGTGGAGAGTACATTTGTTGAATGCACCTTAAAAAAAGAAAGGTATGTCACCCAGCATATTTTGTGGTTTTGTGTGTACCGTAGCCTAATACATATTAATATGCCAGTATATCACATATCTGGATACATGATACTTTATGATGTAAAGAAACAGAAGAGAGCCATTGACAGGATAAAAGATATAGAACTTGATAATTTAGTTATTATTATTACCACAATTTTATATCTATTCCATTGATAGAATTTGGTTAGGTCAATACCCTTAAATTGTGGAATGTAGCTCATAAGTGAAATTGGACTTAAATTTATGAATTCTATTTACATCTAGGCATTAAAGTGAGAAGATTAATAGAGAAGTATTAGTATGAAACTATACACAGAAATAATACATGGAGCTTAGGAAATCATAAATGATTTTGTTTACTCAAGAAAGATTGATGACCGCAACTGAATTTGTAATATGAATCAAATGATATTTATTTACTATTTTGAAAGTATTATCGAAGCATCTGACTTCATATCTCATAAATCAAGAGATGATTTCATAGAAGCCTATGCTTTGAATGAAATTGACTAAAATTTCACCTTACAGTCTAGATTGTTTGATTTCAATATATTTAAACAGATATTTGTAGGCAAAATTTGGTTGGATACTGTAAAACAAACATTTTGCATGCATGAAATGTTCACAGATTTTCGCGAGGGGTTCAGATGGGCAAGATTTTCCTGCCGTGAAAATGATCGTCCTTAACAATTTGCCAGAGTTTCATGTCGAGAAAGTGTCTTGTTTTAGAGTAATAGATGGAATATTTATAAATGCCCAATAGTCATATTTTTTTAAACTTCATTTATTCTAAATTAGTCTAGACTGCATGTGGACTAAATCATCCGCTGTGAAAAGCAGATTGTTGAGTTAAGAGGTGCATTGAATGCCCTATTCACTATTTGATGTAGGTGCTATTGCAGACATCTTTGGATGGGAGTATGTATCCTTACCTTGAATAAGAAATGAAGAATTGCAGAGTTTATATGGCCCTGGATAATTAGATTTCTTTATATCATTTTAAACAACTGAATATGCATGTAGAAGAGAGTACTGCACATGTTAGCCAAACAGACCCTTGTCATTGAATATGTTTATATCAGGTTTTTGGTTCTTTGTTGACTATGTTTTTTTAATATGTCTTTATACACATCAATGCTACATTGCTACATTGCTTAAAATGTGAAAATTACTGACCGTGCGTAAACAAATCTGTTAAAAGTTCAAGCCTCAGTGCCAATATTCTTTACTACCAAGATATTAGTGAGTTCTGGGAGCACAATTGATAAAAACTTAGTTCTTTTTGTTGTAATTTTTTCATAATTTAAGTTGTATTATGTTGACAATGTTTATTTTTCTTCATTTAGTTATACATGTATCTCAAAGATTACGTCTTTCATATTTTTGTACGATTTGTAAACGTCCAATCAGGTGCCTTCATATGAAATCAATGATTTGTTAAAAAATTAATTATTTTTGTTTGTGAGACATTAGTGCTCGAGACCATACACTTACTCTAGCTTCTTTATGCATGGGATGAATATAGTTTGTTACCATGGATGGCAAAAGACCATTGCACCTTTTTTCAGTTCATAGGAAACATATGTATCAGTTGTAGGACAATTTTTTTAATGAGCAGTAATTGAATTACACAATCTGTTTGGCACTAATTTTACCGGTTGAATTAATATTTAGGTTCTCACTTTTTCATATGACTTTGACATAGACAGGTGATATACTTGCTATGACATCAGTGTTGAGAAAATAAAATCAGCTTACCGGTAATTGCAGCCAACCTCAAATGCCTTAGAACTTTGCAGGAATTATGAATATGTCATGTATGTTCTATCTGTGAAATTTAAACGTTAGCAGTGTCCTCATATTCAAATTATGCAAGGAAACCTGTTTACTTGCTAGACTTCACTGTCAGACACTATTGAGTGACTGACTGGCTTTTTTTCTTCTTTGGTAATAACATACATGCAAACAGTTGTAAAGGGAACCTGATCATGAATCTTTGCGCAGCATAAAACGTATGACCATTCGGTACAATTGTCTGAAAATCAAGACTATTACTTTTGGGCCCTATAGCCCTAAATTCGATTTGACAACTAATAGTTGTTATTTTCCCACTTGAAGACATTTTCAAGCCCCACCTTTTTTGGGGAAGTTCTAAATTAGTATTATCTTTCAAATGCAGTTGGAATTAAACTTTTTCATTTTTATGCCTCCGCTACAAAGTAGCCGGAGGCATTATGTTTTTGGGTTGTCCGTCCGTCCGTACGTCCGTCCGTACGTCCGTCCGTACGTCCGTACGTCTGTCCGTACGTCCCGTTCTCGTGATCGCGTTATCTCAAGAACCGATTTGTTGATTCCTGCCAAACTTGGGTCATGTATGTATCTCACAGAGCCAATGAACTGATTAGATTTTGGGGTCACGAGATCCAAGGTCAAAGGTCACAGGGCTCATTATTTATGCGAAAATGGCTCGTGATCGCGTTATCTCAAGAACCAATTTATGGATTCCTGCCAAACTTGAGTCATGTATGTATCTCACAGAGCCAATGAACTGATTAGATTTTGGGGTCACGAGATCCAAGGTCAAAGGTCACAGGACTCATTATGTATGCGAAAGTGGCTCGTGATCGCGTTATCTCAAGAACTGATTGATGGATTCCTGCCAAACTTAAGTCATGGATGTATCTTGCAGAGCCAATGAACTGATTAGATTTTGGGGTCACAAGGTCGAAGGTCAAAGGTCACAGGGCTCATGTATGCAAAATAGCTTGTGATCGCATTATCTCAAGAACCGATTGATGGATACCTGCCAAACTCAGGTCATGTATGTATCTTGCAGAGCCAATGAAATGATTTGATTTTGGGGTCACCAGGTCAAAGGTCACAGGGGTCTTTATGTATCCAACAATAGCTTGTGATCGCATTATCATGAGATCAAATAGACAGATTACTATCAAACTCAAGTCATGTATGTATCTTGCAGAGCCAATGAACTGATTAGATTTTGGGGTCACCAGGTCGAAGGTCAAAGGTCACATGGCTCATTATGTATGCCGAAAATAGCTTGTGCATGCATTATCATTAAAACCCACAGATGGATTACAATCAAACTTGAATTTAAAAATTGTTTCTGTTTTGGTTTGTAAAATTGCTCTATGGCGGAGGCATCATTTTTGACTGCGCGCAGTCAAAGTTCCATCTAGTTTTGGCCTGCAAATGGGACATAGTACCTTTAAGATTAAATCGATGATATTAGCATTACATCAGAGAGTTTGGCATATCATCTGTTTTGGAGCCAGAAGGGTTTTTAGGAAGGTTTAAAGATATTTGAACTTGACTCATAAGTATATACTGTTTTTCTATATAATTTTCATTCGTAATCGTTGTACAGTTATTTATGCAAAATTTAATTGATGAGCCTTTTCTCCATTGTATATAATACCGCTTCAATAAATATAAAAGATCAAGAAGAATTTTGTGTATGCAGTAAATATAAATAATTTTTTCATGGTCAACTTAAAAAAAAAAATGATTTGTAAATCTAATCATAACATAATTTAAAGCACAAATTGTCTTCTGCTTTTAATATTTATCAATTGCTTCTTGCTGCAAAGAAGGTTATATTTTTATGAAAAATTATATTTTTCACTCAAATAAAAGTATCAAGAATTTTGCTTGCTTGCTTGCTTTGCTCGGTTGCAAAATTTAGAAACTAGAAAGTTGATTTCTAAGCGAGGGACATCAGCCCTGCCTGTGAATGAACCCATAATATTACCTTTCTGTGTTAAAACCAGACGATCGAGTGTCATATACTTCATTTTTAATAAACAATGGTACCCAATGCAAGATATAAGATGTATACCCAAACATCTCTTTGTGAGGATGAGGTTGTACATTTACCTAACAGACTTGTCCTTATTAAGTACATTATTTTGAAGGCCTTAGTAATTAATGGGTCAATGCAGAAAACTACTTTTATATTGTGCTGCTTTATAGACATTTATTATCGTCCGTGCTTCTTTGAAAAAATATTTGTTTTTGCATAGGGTTTCGTTTAAAGATTCTTGAAGCAGTGAGTTGAATGACAGCTGGATTTAACATTCTGTCTGTAAGCTCTACTATAAGATTGAACATACAATTATTGTAATATGACATTTTAAAGAAAACAAATATAATATTGAATAAATGAGAATGACATGCAGAATATTGTATCTTGCTTTGTTGTTTGTTGAAATGTGGCGCTTTCAGCATGTGGAAGATATCAGCAGAGGGGCGGTGGAAGATAGTTTTAGGAGAGATAGGGAGAGAGAGAGAGGGAGAAAGGGAGAGTGAGAGAAAGAGAGAGAGAGAGGGAGAGAAAGGGGGAGTGAGAGAGTTGAAAGGGGAGAACAAAAAAGAGGGGGGGGGGTAGACAGTAAGACAAGTTTATAGACAGAGAGAGGAGGAGAGGGATATATACTGATAAGCAAGGAAACGTTGATTAAATGAAACCAATTATTTATACCAGTACCTGTACGTTTGTAGTATGCTTTGACTAACCTTTACATAATTCTATTATTTTATACTCTTGCCCCTTATTTCTTTATCCTTTTTTCTTCTCAATTCGGTCAAATTGTTTATCAAAACGAGAAAACGGCCAAAAACAAATAGATCTAGGCCTATATTTTTGATGTAACTTTATTTGCAATATGAGCCTATTTACTAAACAACTTTATTTCTATGCCTATTGTCCATTTAAACATTTTACAAACTATTCAATATAACATTTAAAATCGAGTAGACTAGACAAACATAAAGGTTCATCATTTTTTTGAGAGATCTTCATGCATGGTTCAATGCAAAAATAGACCTACTTACTCGTATAATTATTTCAAACAATCATTTCGAAAATTGCGACGCCCTCTAGTGTCCATGACGACGGGATTCAAAATCCGGCTGTTGTTGCCCGATTCGATCTTAAAATTACTGATTTGAAACCTTTTCACAAGTTTTGAATAATTTGAATGAGACGATATGGTGAACGGATATCTGCTATTAATCCAAGCTTTTTGGAGGGAAGGGGAGAAAATGAAGGCGAGGCAAAAATTGTGCCAATGGTAAGTCAGCTTTATTTTTTCAGTCCCATAAATTGATATCCATGTATTGTAACCTGTAACTAAAAAATATAATGTGTTGGAATCAGCGTGTGTTGGAGGGGGAATTATTAAAAGCTTGTGCTGAAAGATAGAAAATGCTAAGTTAAGACAAAGACTAGAACCGGGAAGTCAAATATTTTTGTGTATAGTGAAATAATCCTTCAGTTAATCCTTTAATTCTCTTCATTCTTGTGGCAGTTGTGTAATTTTGTGTCAAGTGATTTTTTTTTTTATATAGCTTATTAGGTCTAGTCTAGATCTATGTCTAGATCTAGAATCTAGACTCTAGATCTATTGAAGTGAATTTAAAAATAAAAAATTCATGACCATATGAATAATATTTTCATTTTAATATTTCTTGTGACTTGTTTTGTTTTGTTTTTACAGGTGGGTTTCAGGAAGAAGTCCAGATGGGCGAGTCAAGCACTACCTCTTGAAGCTAGACGACAGATGACACTCTATGGCGACAACATGGCTTGCTTCATTCTAGGGGTGCCTGCTGCTTTTGGTTACGTGTGAGAGTTGGACTGCATTCAAACCTTAATGCTTTTCTGATGCTGAAGTGGCAACTGACACGAAGCGTAGACAGTATGGCCAAGATACTAGTTTGATCCCAAGAGAGGGATCGTTATGGATTCTTTCTACTTGTCCTCAGACTGCACAATATCTCTCCAGGGATGAGCCATCACACGGTCGCAAAGATGTTACTGTTGGAGTGAATGCCTCAAGACATGACGGTCCTTGCAGCTATTCACCTCATCTACCATCCAAGTATAGCCGATTGAGCTGCTTAAGGGATTACTCCATTAAGTATCAAGACACCGAGCATGAGCTGCATCACGGTAAACTGCACTGGACTCTGTAGCAGCCGAGAAGAACTTTCGCACAAGGAGTGCTCATCTAGACATTGATGTTACATTCTATTGATTGTCCAAGATTGCAGTACATGTATATCTAAAAAAGTGCCTGACAAGCCTTTTTAAAGATTATATGTAAAGATCAGTAGTGTCAGCTTCTCTAAGTGAACATAATATTAATATAAAGAGAAAGGCAGTTTTATTTTGGCTGTTTTTGCGAAGATGTGTGTTATGCAGCTACTGGTGGTACCAAAGTAACTTTACTAACTTTGATTATGATTTGAAAATCATGAAAGATCTTTCTTTTAGCAAGAATTTAGGCAAGATTTGTTTGTGTAATGTGGTAATAGTTCAGTCATACATGGAAGTGATAAATATCTGTTTTGCATTTGCATTAATGCTATTGCAATTTTTTTCCTTTCAAATATAAAAGTTGTAATTACCGGTAGGTAATTTCTGTTCTAGTAATGGTGGAAAATAATTTCTTATATATTTCAACAAAACTTACATTGAATGAGCAATACTTAATCTGAATAATATTTGCTTGATTGTGTTGTAGAAAATGTAATCTGGGTAATGTGCAAAGAAAAAAAAACAACACATATTCCAAACCCTATAAACAACATGTATTCTTTAGTCTCCTTCAATTTTTCTTGTTCTTTGAGATATGAATTATGCTCTTAAATGAATACGATTTCAAGGTTTCATTTCTTTGCTTCAATTTTGTTGTTCCAGCCAACCCACATGTTGCATTATGAAAACTTCAGAATATCTTTTCAGCTACTTTCTCTCAAAATACAATTCCATTCGACACAGTCTTTATATCTGACCCGTATGTGAAAATAATTATTAAAAAATAAGGAATATGTAAAGTTTATAGTTTTCACATTTCTGTATGGTATCTTATAACACAGAGCTCTGTGAATAATAACAATTTCTTTGTTTCGGGGATTTGCCATTCATTTTACCCCAAAAATGTGGGGTTTTTTTGTGGTGGTTTACTGCGCCATATCTGAATAAGCCTTTATTGTACCAGTTTTGTGTCAATTTTCCTATCTTTTTTAAAGTATTTTTCCCCAAAACGAAGACGTAATATAAACTTTCTCACAGGATTCACACAATTGCATACCGTCTAGCGTACAGACGGTGGGGTGCGGGTGCAACTGAAGTTAGCGTCTGTAATCTCAGATCCTCATTAAATTAATTTGAGTAATTCATCATTACGGTCACAGTAACTGTATTGTGCAGCAGTTTGCCATGAATCCTGTGAGAAAGTGTATATTTTAGGTCTTTGTTTTTTTATAGGAAAATACTCAAAAAAAGATGAAAAAAATGACACAAAACAGGAAAGAAACGTAACAACTTTTAAGTCATGACCATTATTTGAACAATTGAAGATTTACCGGTAGTTGATTTTGGGTATGTTTTTTGTACCACTAGGCTTTTGCTAAACAAGAATTATAGGAAAATACTCCAAAAAAGATGAGAAAAAACAACTTTTAAATCATGACCATTATTTGAAAATTGAAGATTTACCAGTAGTTGATTTTTGGTATGTTTTTTGTGCCACTAGGCTTTTGCTAAACAAGAATTACCTCTCTAAAATAATTTGTAAAATCACATGATACTTATATAAAGAAATACACAATGCAGTACTGTAATACATGAAATTCATGTTTATTGAACATATGAAAACATAATTTACAATGTGGTAAATGTTGTTTTGTACTTCATATGACAAATAGTATCATACAAATTTACAGGTTACTTGTTGACACAAAACAGTTCTCTTTTGATTGTAGTATTGGGCTAGAATTGTCATCAATTTCATTATTATATTTTAATGGACACTGTATCTGTATATTTTTACTTCACAAATGAAGCTTCATTTATATATTCTCTGATGTTGAAATGGCAACTGATCTAAAAAATAAATGTTGAGATAATAAACTTACAAAACTGATTTCTGAGTCCTATGTTACATATCATTTTCTGAAACTATCAAACTACATTCTTTCCATTTGTTTGAGAAATGAAATACAGCTTTTCTGCACATTACAGAGGAAGATAATACAGTTGAAAGTCATAACAGCGAGTCTTGATATAATAGGTACCATCTAGGCTCTTATAAATAGTAATTTTCCTAGTCATAGCTCTTTTTCTTACTCTGATTTTTAACCTGACATAACAAAGTAATTTCATGGTCGTATGATCCTCATTATAACCAGGTTTCACTGTACCTGAAGACTCGGTTCTGATAAAAAATAAAAGACAAGCTCTGAATGTTTTGGGGTAGCATTCTTAAGTAAGCTGCACAATACGTTAAGTATATGTACACATACGGGCCTTCAAGTCTTGTAGAGCCTTTATTTTTGCAATTTAATGGTACGAGCAAAATTCTAACAAAAGGTAAATATGCCAGATGACATTGAAACAATTTTCATAACTTCATTCTTTTGGATCACACAGATTAGGGTAGTAAACGATCCATGTTTGAAAGAAAGAGAAACATTCCACTTGACTGCAAATGAGAGTCTACTCAACATTCCATGAGATAGTGATGTGATGTGATGGGCAAAGCTATTTTGAGCAAAATGAGCTATCGGTATAAAACAAAAACAATGCGTGTGACACTAATCCTCTTCAGTCATACTGATTAAGAAGAAAATATCCAATCGAGTATCTCTGAAGACAAAACATCTCAAACGGTACAAATATTACTTAATCTACACAGGAATATGACAAGGCTTCAAGCCACACATTATTTCTCCTTTTCCTTCTTCTTTGCTGCCTCTTCCTTAGCCTCTCTTTCCTCATGCTCCTTGATAAGCTTCTGGAGCTCCTCTACAGGTAGGATGCGGATCTTCGTCTTACCGTCTTCTCTTGTCAGAGAAGCGATCTCAACTGGATAAAGAGGGAGATAATATGGGATTTTTTTCTTATTAAATTTGTATTTTTATTCATTTAATTTCTTTTATAATATTGTTTTGTTTTTAAGTCTTTCCTGCTGCATTTGACTACGGTAACAGATATATCTACCTAAAACCTGGTTGAAATAAAGATGAAAGATGGTCTTTATGGGGTACCTATGGGTAGTTGATTTCCACCTTCCCCCAAATAATTGGTTTCAGCAAGTCATAAATTTCCTGGCGTGGGTTTTTATTGGTAAATTTGTAACAGATCCTATGTAATGGGCAGACCATTTAACAACGTTCAAGAGAACCATCCTGTTTCTCAATTCTTTCCCAGAATTAAACTGAAGGCTTTCCAGTCTCCAGTAGGCCATGCTCTAAGCATTTCAGAATAGGGTGGTGTTCCAGCAAGGGCCTGAAGTGAAAGATCTTTTTGCATGAAAGGTACACACATCACATGGGGAATTTACTCACAGTGTGAGCTGATTGTGATGTAACGGTATTGCACATACCGGTAGATTCCTCAACACAAATGAATAAATTATACAGGTAAACCAATTCTAATGGTACACCCTTGTCACACTCTGCCGAGACTGTTATCAGACATTATGACAAATGGCCACGAATCCCTCAGTTCGGAGTAAGGTTCATGGTGTGACCGATGTATCAAAGCAAACAGGAAAATGAAATACTTCACTCTGTTTCTTATTTTTCTACCTTTCATCTTCTTGGAAATAGCAACATGGTTTTATTTTGCTTCATATCAAATTCATCCAAATATGAATAGCAACTTGAAGCTTTCGGGTCTTAAATCATGGAATAAGGAACAAACTACTTACTTTTCTCTGGGGTAACCTTGGTCATATCTAGTGTCTTGCTGAGCACCTTCACAGCCAGAGCTAAGGCACCCTTGAGGTCCGTATCCCCTTCCTTGTATTCTTGCTTCAACATTGAGATAGCAGCCTTGGGGGAAATATAAAAATATAAAAGGTTTTCACAGTGCTAAAGGATATGTGTATGTATGTTGTTATACCGAGTGTGTCTGATTGGCCATGTTATAAATATTTACAATTTTTCTACCGCACAAATATTTTTGTGATTGATGGGAACATTTTCACAAACTGTTTTTTAAAACTAGATGAAACAGGCTACATGGCTTATATTGTATGGAAGGAACAAGTTAGTAGATCATGGTATTACCGTAACCAATTCATCTGTTAACAATATACAGTCCCTTCAAAACATGCGCATTAGGTGTTATATTGCAGGCAGCTTATTTGCGGTCATTGAAATAAATGCTATTCATTCAAATATTACAGTGAACCATGACCACAAACTATTGCAATACATCAAATGGGATTGTAGATTTGGAAAAAATGTCCTACTCCCAGGCTAAACTATAATACAAGTACCGTACACAAATAAAGAGAGAGAGAGAGAGAAATAACAGAAAACCTACTGCACTGTTGTTGCCGATACATGTGGCTTTCCATCCTCCATAGTTTCCACTGGGATCACTCTGATAAAGCTGGAATCCGTAGTGTTTGTCCCATCCCATGTAGAGAATGGATACACCGAAGGGTCTCTTTCCTAATGTATGAAACAAGGTTTTTTAGAGTTAGTATTTTAAAGTAGGATCGTTTTGACAGATGCATCTACACAGGCACCAATGATAAGTGCTTATTCTATTCATATTTCAGTTTGTTATGACGATTAACATCTTTGTCCCTAAAATAAAAGATAACTTAGTGTGATTCCTTCAACATCATGATTTAGTTCCAAGGTGTGTGGCAGCATTTTCATATAGCCCATTGTATAGCATAGTTAGTAACTCTAATCAACACATACCTGACAGGTTGGTTTTCATTTGATTTCATATAAAGACTCTAGCATATTACAATATGTACATGCTTGGGTTATTAATGAGAACAAACTCTCTTAGAACATTAATTTAGAAAACATTAAGCCTGGATCACATATAGTTCACCACGGAATTTAAAGTTGACCATTCTGATGGTCAAGAAATGTGATGACCCCATAAACTGACCTCCTGCTTGTGTGTAGAACTGCTTGATGTCACATAACGTGCTGACTAGCTGTTCATTGGGAATGTTCTCCTGATACTGGAGGAAATATCTGTAGAAGAGAACAACACCCATGCACATTATACACTTAATACTCTATTAATGCTGGGTCTTGGCCCGTCTCATTACAGTAAAGCATTTAATGAATAAACATGATGATTACAGATTTCAACTGGTCAAATTAAATATATTTTTGATGTTATGCCTTTGTTACATGTAATTCTCATACTGAATAGTATAACTCTAGATACAAAGGGTTCTAACAGAGATTTACAGAATAGACAAAGAGAACAATTATAATTGCAAAATGCAGTTCTGTATTACTATTAGTTGTTGTGTTTGTTTGGTTGGGGGAGAAAATAATACATGTAGTGTGGTACCACTTACAAGCGGCCTTTACCACAAGAACTCTGTGAAATGAACATCATGTTGCACAGAATCACTTGTTAACAAGTGATTATTGTGAGGGAAGCAGAAATGTATTGGTAAGAATTGTGTCTCTTCTACATCCTGTTGTGCTCTAATCCTTTTACTTCAATCCATTTACTCTATAATTATTTCAATCCCTTTTGATTCCATCAAGTAGCTATGATCCCTTTAATCCTATTTCCATGTAATCCCTTCCATTCTTTTACCCTTCATGGCCCAAATCCAATTGGTAAATCCTGTTGCTTTTGTTCACAACACAAATATGTTGTCCTCACCATAGACAGTTACATGCATGTGCGATGGGGAGGATTTACATAAAACTGTTTTCTTCCCTGAAGTCAAGATGGTGGAATCTAAAGATGGTGTGGTACACCTCATGGAAGGTTTTCCTTTTGCTCTTCTAATTAGTTTCCTTATTATTATTTTTGTTGGATAACTTACTTGAATCAAGATTTTGTTTCTTTTTACATACAATTATCCTTATAACATGTCCCAAAGCCAATAATTAAGTAGATTTAGTTCTGACCTTTGACCCGCGAGCCTGAGTTCACTGGTCAGGACGTTGGCATCTGATGTGATTCCTGAGACACTGCATGCCATGTCACTGTGGAAAGAATACAGAGATACATCATTAACATTGTATTTTCACTTCCAGAATCGTATGCAAAGGAGAGGGGGAAAGTCTATTTGCTCCGGATGAGTATGAAATAATTTGCATTAAAAACAGAAAGAAAGAGCAAGGAAGGGGAAATGACACTTAGACCAAGCATAAGATAAACAATGGGTAGGGTTACCCCAATTTAATCAAGCCAGCCGATTGATACTAAATATTAGACTGTTCAAGAAATTAAAATTGAAATGACACCTCAACTTAAAATACAGACTTTTAGTTGGGGTACAGTTCTATTTTGATAATTGAATCAAAAGATGATATTTGCAATGTTTACCAACATTATTTTCTCTTGAGGACCTCTGTCTGAGTACGGAGTTAAAACAAAAAGTAAATTGAGCAGTTGAATATAAACAATTTGTCATTTGGCAAACTCGTATGAATTGAATGTATTACAATTGTGGTATATTTTCATGCTCTATGTAAGTACGCATTTACCTATTAAGTTTGTAGATTTTATCTGAGAATACGACATCATCTAGAAGCTTGTGAGTGTTCCTCCTCTCTGCAGCCAGAAGGACCCCATCTGAAGCCAGGATACCCAGTGAGGTACCTGCATGGCCTATGGCTTCCATAGCATACTCCACCTGGTATAGACGCCCTGGATTGAGAGAAGCGTATTAATGTATGACTTATTATTGATTAATTATAAATATCAAGAATGAATTAATTCATTTTTAAATACAAACCAAAGAATGAGAGAAACAGGTAAGTGAAAGTTTGAGCCGAAACCAATCCATTTACCCTATAATTATTTAAATTCTATTTGATTAAATTAATGATCACTATAATAAGTTTCACCCAATTTAATCCATTCCATTCTTTTACCCTGTCAGAAAGTTATGAATTTGAAGATAAATTTTTCTATTTTTTTTTTAATAGTATGTACAGAGCAAATTGGAGAGGAGCTTGCAAAATATGTCACAATGTTGCCAATTTGTCTATTACTGATGACACCTTCAACAATTCATAACTTTCAAATTTTCAATAACATTTTGCTTAACTTTTCTCTTATTTGTTTCTCTTGTTTTTCTGCTTTTAAAAAACCCAACCTTATATCACGGTGGACTTCCCCTTTAAAAACAATAATAATAAGGGTCATAAGACAAAGAAAAAGTCTAGCTTAGTGGAAAATGTTGGGTCTTCAGTTGTTTTCTGAACGTTGATAGATTTTTTTTAATGTTTGAATCGAGCATGGTATACTGTTCCAGATTTAGCGAGGTCTTATGTTAGTTCAGTTGAATAATTAACTGATGAAAATATTACACATCTCACTGTATCTTTCCATTCTTTCTCTAAAGATAGCAGAATGATTGTTGTTAGAAAGTCAACACCTTTTAACCAAGGGCATAAAGTATAATGAAATAAATAAGTTGCATTGAAGAACATGATGTATAATCCTGCTTTGCTGATGAAAAACAGTGTTCTATTCATGTATTTTATGCGAAACAATAATAACAGATTCATACAAAAATTAAAAATAAAACAAAACAAACAAAGATTTGCAAAGATCTTGCACTATCTTGTATGTCTAATACAGGTTGATACTACAGCATTCTAAAATTCTCAATCATTCCCTAAAAAAATTCAAACACACATTGGCAATTTCTTGGTTTGTGTCAAGTCCTGTCTAATACAAGAGCCAAATCTACAATACGGCGGCCTCATGTTATAGTGTTCTAATTACAGATTTAGATCATTTATGCTCAGTTCTCTTACCTTCAGGCGAAAAGATGGTGGTCTTTGAATCATACCTTCGTGACTGAGGAAAGAAATGAGATCAAACAAGATTGTAATATGACAGAAATTAATTATTCAACTAAATGTACTGTATTATATATAACATATCCTAACATATTTATTCAAAACTGCTTTTGATGATTAACTTACTCTGTTCACATCAATTGATGTATATTTCATATGTATTGTAATTTGTAGGTTTATTTGTAATGTTTTGTTTTGTTTAATATGTAATTGTTTATCATTGTATTTTGTTTGTTATATCGCTTAGAGACTTCGGTGGAAAGCGCTTTATAAGTACTGTGTTTACTATTTATTATTATTATCATGTGTGAGTGTAAGATGTCTGTATTCCTGTCATCTACAAAACATAGATCTATGGAGAAAATGCTTCCATAAAGGGCCCTAGTGGGCGCTATTGATGCACCCCGCGGCTCTGTGCTCTTATGTGCAAATACACATACACACATAAGTGAGCACCTTCCTACAAGTGATCAGGCCTGAGCTAGATTCAAGAGCAGATGATCACAAGACACTGACTAGAACACAACAAGAATGTGGAACCACGAGACGATGATCCTGCGGACTACGTCATGGTCTTCTTGTCTTATTTTTATTCGGCCCATTATTCAACATTGGCGCTGCGAGTAGAGTGAATTTTGGGCAGCTATTAAAATTTCAATTTTCCGTAGTCGTTTTTTCATTCTACTGAATTTGCCGGCAGGCGAAGGTTCACTGACAAAATTATTTGGGTATTTTTAAAAATCCAAGCTTGCTTGAGGAAGTACAGCCTATATGTGACCTTGAGAGGAATGACCTTCGGGGTGAAGAAAGACATGGAAAGACCTTAGGATTCAAACAAGGAAAGAGCACAGCCCCAAAGAGCAAGCCTTGAAAGGAGAAAGAGTTCATTCTATAGTAGGCTTGAGTCGGTACGGTCGATCACACCGGGACCCGACCGTTGCCGTCGGGTCCCGGTTTCGTTTTGTGAAAACCGACGCTCCGAAAAAAATAATGAAATATGTAAGAAATTGCAGTTTTGCACAACACTAAAATCATTCCACCTTGAAACTTAAGTATTTAATTGTTACCAATCATATTCTAGCTCATCCTGAATCAATCCGAACTGCTGATATAAATATGGGTTGCAAAGCAGTTCGCCCCATGCCTGGGGTTGTTGTTGCCAGCTGCTAGCTAGCTACTGTACTGGCCGGGTCTCTCGGCAGGATTAATAAATCAGGTTGAAAGAAACATTAATGTTTGAATAATAAAACGGCTTTCTAAAAAAGTACTCCTTTACAACATACCGATCGAATAATTTTTAAAAGACAAAATGGATATTATTTCTTTGATTTTGAACACCGCATGCTTCTTTTAAAAGCTGAAAATTACTTGGTAATCACAAGAAGTTTCGATACGGATAGCTGTTGCAAGGCAAGTTCAGACTAGTCTCGGAAAAATGCGCAGTGCTCCTCGTAGTTAGCTGTAATCCGTTTCAGAACGAACCCAAACAAAGACGTGATCGTAGCGAGAAAAAATCATTAAAAACTACGAGAGCACAATTGGAAAGACAACTACTCAAAATTATCGTAAGCAGATACATAACTTGGAGGAATAATACAATAGTTGTCCAAGAAAAGCCACAGAAATAGTGATATTTAAGGAGTTACTATAGGAACAATCATATCGGAATGGGCCTGCAGATACAATGTATGTCCGAATTACACGTTATTTGGTTTCTAGCCTCGTGTTCTAACACGAGGCTAGAAACCAAATAACGCCCTCTGCGGTAAAAAGCAGTATACATGTAACAAAGGATTCGAGTATTTGCAGCAAGCCCCTTGCGATAAAAATGTACCCAGTTACTCCTCGATTATCACAATTTCTTTGGCATTTCTTGGGCGATTATTGAATTCTTTGTCCAAGTTATTTATCTGATTATCGTAATTTTGAGCAGTAGTTGTCTTTCCAATTGTGCTCTCGTAGTTTTTAATGATTTTTTTCTCGTTACGATCACGTCTTTGTTTGGGTTCGTTCTGGCACGCATTACAGCTAACAAAGGAGCACTGCGCATTTTTCCGAGGCTAGTCTGAACTTGCCTTGCAACAGCTATCCGTATCGAAACTTCTTGTGATTACCAAGTAATTTTCAGCTTTTAAAAGAAGCATGCGGTGTTCAAAATCAAAGAAAAAATATCTATTTTGTTTTTAAAAATTATTCGATCGGTATGTTGTAAAGGAGTACTTTTCAGAAAGCCGATTTATTATTCAAACATTAATGTTTTCTGACCCGATTTATTCAACCTGCATGAATCAAAATGGCGGCTCGATAGTTGTCTTTCTATTTTTGCTCCAGTTTTTTTTACTTTTGGAGGCACGATAATGGCACTAAACATCGCCAATCATGGATAAAAATAATGTCAAATGGAAGAATATACCGATCTGTGCCGAGGTATGCATGTGTTGATTTATTTGACTGATAAAAAAGGTCACTTTTAAGGGACATACTGATAATATGCGCTTTTTATAGAGGCAAGTGACAAATCCTGCGAGCGATTTCGGGACACCGGGTCCCGATCGGTGCAAGGCCGTCGGGACCCGGTTTATGAAAATCCCGACATGACTCAGGCCTATTCTATACACCATCTCTTTGATAAAGATCTCGCTATCTGATGGAAATGAATGGAGTTTTCTTTTGGATGACATCATACAGATCAACTGTCATGTCATGTCATGTTCCAAGCTTGCTAGTCTTCACACTGAATAAATAGTATATGCAGACGTGAAAATTGGGAATATCTTCATCAATGACCACATTGAGAGCCTTTCACATAAATTCTGTGAAATCCAAGAAGCTGAACAGTAAGGCTGTACTCCTTGAGGAATCTATCATTGATGTGAAAGCAATGTGGTACAAAATCAGGGGTCATGCTCATACTACAATGTATGAGGAACAAACCTCGTGACTTTCAGAATAGCAACCAGAAAGCAGAGACAGCAAAGACAGCATCGATCACTTTGCTTTGTAGAGGATACAGAGATGGTATAACAGCAAATGATTTTCTGGATGAGCTAAGAGTTAAGGAACACGAAGAGGCTCAATGACAAGTGCCAAGAAGGAAGAAGATGTGTGATCTAACACAAGGGCCAGGAGTGGCTTGCAGTTTCTCAAGAGCCATTACTAACCTTGGTCCATAGCCAGACCCCTAATCTGTTGACAACTTGTGTCCAGAGCCAAAATCTGGACCCCTTGACAGACAAGGTTCACTTTCAAAGTCTTAAGCTGTGGATGACAAGGGTCTAGAACTCTAGATCCAGAATCTGGAGCTGTCAATAACAAGATTTCAGAGCTGGGATCAGCAGTTGTCAACAGCCACGGTATGTTGATGAAAAGCCCAGATTCAAAGCAAGTACCTCCAATTCAAGTACAGCCCCAAAGAGCAAGACTTCAAGGAGAAAGAGTTCATTCTATACAGCATCTCTTTGATGAAGATGAATTGATTTTTCTTTTGGATGACATCATACAGATCAATCATCATGCCATGTTATGTCCAGGCTCGCTAGTCTTCACACTGAATAAATAGTTATGCAGACGTGCAAGATGGGAATATCTTCATCAATGATCACATTGAGAGCCTTTCTCATCAATTCTGTGAAATCCAAGAAGCTGAACAGTAAGGCTGTACTCCTTGAGGAATCTATCATTGATGTGAAAGCAATGAGCAAGGTCAAGGGGTCCTGCTCATTCTACAAGAGGAACAAACCTTCAGACTTTCAGAATAGCAACCAGAAAGCAGAGACAGCATTGTTCACTGTGCTTTGTAGATGATACAGAGATGGTATAACAGCAAATGATTTTCTGTAAGAGCTTGGGTAAAATTGTAGTTGCATATCGAGATGAGGGAACAAGAAGAGGCTCAACGACAAGTGCCAAGAAGGAAGTGGCTTGCAGTTTCCCAAGAGCCATTACTAACCTTGGTCCACAGCCAGACCCCTAATCTGTTGACAACCAGTGTCCAGAGTCAAGATATGGACCCCTTAACAGCCAAGCTCCAGTTTCAAAGCCCAGAACTGTGGATGACAAGGGTCTAGAGCCAGATGCAATGCGTGTGTGCAAGCTGTGCTGCAGCTGTGCTATCATACCATATCAACCGACGGATTCTTTCAACCCAAATCATTGAAAGCCTGTCCCGCGATGCAGTTCAAAAATAAGTATGACATCATCAATTTATTTACCACATTCCCCACACTTTGATACCAAGATCGTTCAAGCATAACTTACAAAAGCCTATCTTTTGACAATTTTCACCTTTTAATTCAAGTTTTAGCAGCTGCTGCATATCAAAAATGTATTCTAAAACAGTAAATTTGTTCTGTATGTGTCAGATAATAATATTGTTTTGGAACAAAGTAGCTCAATGGTTGAGAGAGCTTTCAAATATCCATATACAAATTGATGAGGAGTTGTGTTTATTTGGAGTCAGATCTCTTTTCAAAGAGCGAGTGTGTGTAAGCTATGTGTTAAATGAGATTTATGCATGCGATTAGCTGTTGCTTAGCCCTTAGCTGCCTCACGAATTATGCATTACAGGATTTTGCGCATGCGGTATAGCTGCTAGGGGCATCAATGCAGAAAATGTTAAACTCTGTACACAGGACATGGGAAGCAAATCGTTGTGCTAACACCGTCCGCAACCAAGTTCCACTGCAGGGATCAGGAGCTATCAATAATGAAAGTCCAGGAAACGAGTCTAGGGACGCAAACAGGCCCAAGCTAGATTAGAAGATCACAAGAGGCTGACATAAACACAAGTACAACTTCTGACCAAAATCAGAATCTGGAACCACGAGACAACGATCCTGCAGACTACGCGGCGCCTTTGGAAAGTCTTCTCGCTTATTTTTATTCAGCCAATTATACAACATTGGCACTGCGTCAATGTGTCAAATTTCTATGAATGTTTGTTGATTATGTTGGCATATAATACCTTATTTTTTTTTTAAAGGTATTTAATTCTATCTTACGCTACAGTAGTAAATCTGATAAAACTAAGCAATCAAACCATGAATTAGATTCTACATCTTTTTTAGTTGAAAATTTATTTGACATTTTTTTTTTTTATCGCGATCGTGATTTTTTTTACATGATCGTGACGCGTGAATAGATCAAGAGTGAAGTGCCCTAGATTCAAAAGCTAGTGTCTACCATGGCTTACACACAAATCAAGACATACCAAGACATCTATTACACTTGATTCACATTTTGTTGATTATTATGGCATAGACTCTAGATCTAGATCTTATTAATTAGTTTACCCTTTCTCAATTTCAAATCAGAACTTCAGAAGTTCGAGGCTAGGCAGGCTTACCGTGGCCAAATTGACACAACCCCACAAAAAGTAACATAATCATGCTAGAAATTTGCTAGGCTTCTGAGTTAATAAATATCTCTCACTTTTATTTTTAGAATAAAAAAGAAACACAAGGAGTGCATTCACGTCTTCTCCATCATTTTCTTTTCTCTTGTTCATGAACACACAAAATCGGATAAGTGGGATCATGCACACAGCATGAAACCTGAACTAGCTGAATATCACACAACAAATTCCTGACATACGAAAACATATACAATGAATCAATATTACTATCTGGGTTGAAATAATAAAGTTTACATTAATCCAAGAAGCTTTCTTGATTTCTTAAAATATGCTAAATAAGCTAAACTAACCATTTTATCCTGCGGAGTTTTGAGTTACTGAATAAATTTCGCTGAGCAACGATGACTGCAAGCTTTTCGTCGTAGAGGGCTGAATATCTTATTTTTAGTGGAGGAGTTGACTGGGGGTTGGGACGAAAATAAAATTGCTAAAAAATACGAATAATGACACTTAGGCGTATACCAGGAACGAGAGATGAAGAAGAAACCCCTAAATATCAAGAAGATTCAGTTACTTCGGCTCAAGATCAGATAATGGCAGCTGTAAGAATGGCTGCACCTAACCAGCAGCAAAACGGTATGTGGGTCAAAATTAGTTCTGTGTGGTCCCACATGATCATATATGAGTTGTCTAAAGTAATTCATGATCCTTGTGAAGAGTGCTTGATTTAAATTCAAAAAGAAAAAGAAGAAGAAGATTTTGATTATAGTAGGCCTATATTTTGCATGGCTGCCTAGTAGATTTGATTTTGAAGATCAAGATCATGAGTCATGATCATGTCTCATGACGATGGTGATGATGGAGGGATTTCCTTTTTTTGTTATGAAGGGGTGACCAAAGTTCGCGGAAATTTTAGAACACATTACAAAATGTGATATTCGAACCCTGTTCGAACTATGATTTTTCATATTCTACACAAATTTATTTATTTCAATCATTACCAAATGGATGGCAAAGTTTTTTTTACTACAGATTGGTTCAACTAGAAAATTTATCGTTGAAGGATTTTGGAGATATCGCGATCTAAAAATTTGATGTCCGATTCGTTTCCTGCGCGCTGCATCTAAAAAAGGTCATAAAAACAACGAGACCCAACTTCACGCACAGGGATTAGGCTACAGTTGATTTATCAAAAAGTGTGATCCATCAAAAATAAGGTAGACTCTAATATCATAATTTGCAAGGCAAGATATCATACAATCATTTAGTACCACTTTTTACTTACACTTTTGAAGAAATCTGCTCTCAAATTGAAGATTTTCAGACCCTTATCGGTAAGTTGATCATTTTTCTGAACGGACGCAAAATATGGCAAAATCTGCCGATCTTTTGTCAATATTTCCACAATTTCATACCCAATTCCAAAGAAAATTTCACCTCCAGGTAATTTTATGTTCCTCTTTCCATGGTGATATCAGATTTTCGTATTCTTACTGATTTTTTGAGATAGCGAACTTAGGGCACGCGCGAACTTTGGTCACACCACCATAGATGTGTTGGCTCAGTCAGTAGAGTGTCCGCCTCACAACCTGGGGCCCGTTCCATAAGTCTAACTACTTGACTAAATCAGCGTTAGTGAGCAACTTGTCTGCTACGTGTTTCACTAAGCCCTCTTTGCCAAGATCAACGACAACATCCTGACTAAGTAGTTATGACGCCTCTGACACCGTCGTATCTCTGTCATAACTATTTAGTCGATGGGCAGCGCCATCACATGTCATTTATCAGGTAAACTATGGTTAGCAAGAAAGGACAATAAATCCTCCAGCTATGATCTTTCTTCACATTCACTGAAACAGGAAGTTATCATTTCTTCACATTAGAAAATCTTTGAACTGACGCCTAAAACATTGGACAAAACTTTCAAAACATTGTATTTTTACTAAGAATAATTTAAGGGTGTATTTTTATAAGCTATCAAATGGAAATATCTGGGGGTACCCATCTCAAGAACAAAACTGATTCACTGGTCATGTAATGAAATGCTCACAATTATATTTTACAAGTACTTCAATTGTATAATCTACATAAATTTGGAAGTATATTGCATCTCTTATTTCTTGGTATCATTTTCAATCTTTTTTATTACTAATTCATTTAAATAAGTGTATTTTCCCTAATATTACTTTTGTAATAATCCGGTGGTATTGCGACTAAGGCTAAGTCTCGGCTCTTCTTCTCCCCGATAGTATCGATCTCACGAGATATCTATCTAGTAAGCTCTTCGTGAAACGGTTTAGGAAGATCGGAGACATCTCCGTAGTTGGCGGATAAAGTTATGACTGTCTTGTCGTTGGTTTCTAGGAATGAGCCCGGGACTCCGGGAGGTCGTGGGTTCGAAACCCGGCCGCGTCATACCAAAAGACGTTAAAAGACGGGAGTTGCTGTTACCTTGTTTGGCATTCAACAATAAGGGATAGATTTTCTAGAGCAACGTCGATCTGGCGCTGCTCAGTGGCTGCTGGGCTCATGATCAATTTGGCAAAAATAATTTCCATTTTCGGTTTAACTTAATAAAATTTGGAGTGGACTTTAAAAGATTATTATTATTATTAGTCTATTAGATCTATAATTAAATTATTATTATTATTTTTTAATTATTCAAACCCAAAGGAGAGAGAGAGGACACGTTGCTGTATGTAGGTATGTTACAAAAAAATAAAAATAAATCTCAGAATTCAAGCTCTTGCTTTATGCCATCAAACAGAGCTTGATAAGACCTTTTATTTGATGCCTCATTCATCCGGGTATAAGAAAGTTATGCCAATTTTAAACGCCTAGAAATCATGTATTTAATTGCTTTGTTTTCCTTTGTTTTTAAAACAAAAGTTGTGATCTCAAATGCGACCGGAAGATTTTATTTCATTACAAAAAAATCGCCCCAAAATGTATGTCAATACGCAAAAAAACGCTAATCGGGCCGTCATTTTTGCATGACATTTCACATTCCTCATCCAAAAAAACATATTTCTCATCAATGGATTTCACTGAAATTTCACCAAAAGCAAAGTCACATGTTAACCAACCATCCTAAATACCTTTTTTCTCATCCTCAATGCGGGATCAGGGTACAGAATGGCACTAAACACGGGGGAGGGGGAGGGAGGAGAGAGAGAGAGAGAGAGGGGGGGGGGGGGAGTTTCAACTTTTTCGAGATGCAGACGCCAGCCCCTCCCTCCCCCCAAATAAATATCCATTATAATGTAGGATGATACAATATCACGTGCAGCCGTACAAATTTAATAATTTTGATTAAATCTTCAATAATCATCAATCTTGATCATCTTCTTCAATACTCATCAATCTTGATCATCTGACATATTTTTGATTTTACTGCTGTTTTTTTTTTACTGTGGTAACAAGGCAATCATATTCCTTGAAGCTCCATTGTGTGCTCATCTATTGTACAAATTTTTTCATTCTGCAGCAGTACATCCATACTGCAAATCGCTTTCAGTGACTCAGTCATCATTCAAACCTATTGTTGACAATTGCAAAATTGTATGTGAATATTTCATTGTATATCCAAGTAAATTTCAGTGATAACGCACAATGTTTAAAATCGAATTTGATTGAAAAAAATGAAGATAATTTTCATTAATATTGTGTATTATGTACATATCACAATATAATCAACAGATGTTTTTATTTCTTTGCAGAGAATATGCAGAGGTTCGCTGGATTTGGCATTGGTCTTGCAAGTCTTCTCACTGAAAATGTCCTTTCTCATCCTTTCATAATGTTCAGGAGGCAGTGCCAGGTAAACACTTATTTGCTAGAAAATCTTTTTTTGTGTAAATATGTAGAAGTGTGCTTTCACATCTTACGTATAAATATATTATACAAACGTTGATAGCATTTAGGGGCATAGTTAAAACTATTGCTTAAAGGTAATGACAAAACTGTGCTGTGTGACTTCTTGTAAAATTGTGTTAGAACAGCAGATACATCCTGAAAATTACTAAGATCTAATTTCCAGCCTGCATTGAAGCCACTCTTGATGGCAAAGTGCTTCTCCAAGATTCACATCTGTACCAGTATCTTACATTTTATGATGTACCGGTAGTTGTTTCTTGACACTAGGATTTTTATATGACACTCAATACAAACAATCTACTTCTTCCATTGAAATATGTATGTTCCTGTTCAAATAAAAGATAATAATTCTTTGCTTGAATAGGGTGAAACACTTTTTTAATTGTTTACTCTCCTTTTACGTTTGTTTGCACAGGTGAACCATCATGCCTACCGTTACCACATTCATCCCTTCTCAGTTATACCTGTCATAGTTACACTGCAAAGACAACATGTAAGAAATAAGATCTTTCTGTAGTTTTATTTGTGTTTCTTGTGTGTCTATACAGTACTGTCTGCTTGCTCTATTTCTATTCTCTAGATCTCTATTTTCCTCTCTCCCATCCCCTTTCTCTGTATCTGTCTTCCCCTCTATCTTTCTATTCCTCTGTCTATCACTTATTTATACTCTTTCTCTCTCTCTCTCTCTTAAATTTAAGGTGCTAACAGATCTGTTTAAAAATTGTTTCCTGTTCCCTTTTTAAAACATATTTTGCACAAGTTTTATGGAACCAGAACTTCATTTGTCTTTTTCTATGATGGTGTGCATTCATGCGACATAATTAATGATAATGATATAAATTTATAAGCACAGAATCTATGCAAATACATATATTCTACTGTGTTGAATGAGCTAATGATGTACTTAAAAAGTACATCATAGAGTTAAATAGAAAGATGTGCTTTTAGTTTGATTTAAAAGTACTTAAAGGCATTGTTTAACAAAGTTAAATCTGAGATGCATGGTCCTAGGGTCTGTGATATGGTGTAATATGGAAGTCTCCCCCCCCCAAATTGCACTTCAAAATGATCATGAAGTGCCTCAAAAAAGAAAAAATCTTTTAGTAACCGTTTTTATACCATAATGGTTTTCCCCAATAGTCTGTAGTGTTATTAAAAAACGTTGGGAGAATGTTTTTTGAAATTTTGAATTCCAATTATAAATATCTTGATAATCAGACAGGTGATCGGCTTGTACAAGTCATGGGGTTCCTGACTGACCTAAAGGTTTATAATTATCATTGCAGCATGAGCTAAATCCAGGATTTTGTTTCAGAATCTGAGACAAAGTCACCCAATCCCTTTAATGATTGTAATATCCCAATTTTGATGGTGATTGATTTGATTTGATTGTGTAACAGGGCTTCTTCACATTGTGGAAGGGTATTGGCAGTGCATTCATGGTCCAGGGCATCAATCTAGGAAGTGAATCACTCATCAGTGAGTTTACACCGTTTCCAAGGTAACCAGCTTGTTTAGATTCATACCCGCAATGTACTGTTAAACCATGAGATATACATGTAGGCTTACATGGATATGTTGGGAAATGATCAAGGATTAATGATGAATTATGAAACGCAATACCAGTAGCTTGGACCTAAAGGCATTGTTGAGCAGGATTTTGTAGAACAAGAATACCTACACTAAACCTGTATGCATTTTCTTTCGACCGGTAACCTCTGTTGTAGGGGAAAAAAAACTGATCGTAAGGTTTTTGGAAATTCAGAAGTTTAATGTACACTTCCAGAAATTATTTATTCAGTGTCATGATTTTTATTGTGGTGTTTGAGATACATTTAGATAGATTATTTCAATTTATATCTGTTTAATTGTCACTAGTTCATGTAAGAGCAGTGCTTAAGCCTATGCATGTGAAACTAGAGATAAATTGCTGAACATTATAGACTAAATTTTCAGTTACTACTACCACTTTTCTGCTTCTGCAATTTTTTTAGATACTGCAGTGTTTATTCGCAAGCTCACATTGAGTGTCTTATCCTCTCATTCTGTTTACAGAGAGATCCATACCTACAGCACAATGAAGCAGGTCGCAGGTCACATCGCACTCAAGACCATCAGTATGGCTATCACTACACCGTTCCTCTCGGCTAGTCTGGTGGAGTCAGTTCAGGTGAGATCATCAAATATCTTCTAGTAAATACTTCAAGCCAGTGGGTCGTCAGTTTCCATGTGCAGAAGGTTCTAATTTGCTGGAAATGCCATTAATGGGTGTACAAGTCTGCACACAGCAAACCCGTAGGCCAATCGAGGAAATTCCCCTAGATGCAAATGTCAGATAAGGACTTTCCCTTATATGGGGAATAGACCGAATATTACATGAAGCCTGTTGGTCATAAAACTGAAAGCTAATCCTGGTGATTGACAACACCTGTTATTTGGTAAACACCTAAACGGTTTCAAATTCCCCATGAGAGCCTAGTACTTTTAGTAACAGATGTGTTTATTGTGGTTAGCTGGTTTGTATTGAACACTAAAGTAGCAAAAGTGCCATGTGAAATACAATATTGAATTGTTTGAGAGTGGAAGTGTTTAGCTGGATTTGGATTTTTATTGAGTGAAAGAATGAATGTTCACATACTCCATGCAAATCAATGAAGGATGAATTTTGGTGGAGTGTAAATTGATGTGAGGAATAAAAAAGTTAATATTTTCTTTTGTAGATAATCCTATATCATTCATGACATTTTATTTTTTGATGCAGAGCGATATAGCAAGTGACAGACCCGGTGTCTTTGACTGCATCAAGGAAGGGTTCCTGCGCCTGACGGGATGGGGTACATCTTCCACCCGTCTCCTCCCCATCTACACCCTCCTCCTACCCACCGTGTTCCACGGCGTCGCCAAGTACATCATCACCTCCACCGTGCAATACATCGTCCTCGCCATCCACAAGCAGAAACTACGGGAAGCCGGCCGCGACCGTCTCGACGCCCCCGCGACACCAGGCACCATGAAAGAAGCCTACTTCCCGGAGCTGGTAGCAACGTTTGCCGGGAACCTGACCGCGGACGTTCTCCTCTACCCACTCGCCACCCTCATGATGAAATTACATGTGCAAGGCACGAGGACAATTATCGATAACACAGACTTTGGAAAGGGCGTCGTACCCATCAGCACGAGATTTGATGGAATCTCTGACTGCCTCGCGTGTATTTTGGAAGAGGAAGGAGTCGAGGGCCTTTTCAAAGGCTTCGGTGCTGTTGTCCTGCAGTACGTCATGTATGCGGCAATTTTGAAATTGACGCACTTTGTTTATCAGACACTGATGGAGGACTTTGTGCCGCCGCGAGATAACAGGTCGTGATGACCGGTCACGTCTTGCCATGGTGATTTGAAGATTTCGTCATCGGTGCTTTCATAATCATAGACTGACATAAATCGCTTTTTACCAGATATTGATCAGGACATCGAATACATATCATGAAAACATCTTTGCATCAGATAAGTCTAAGGTATTTTGTACCATTGTTTAATACCAAAAACAAAGGTTTTGGTATATGTGGTAATTGTACTTTTTGATATAAATTGAAATCCCTGCTATAGCATCAATCAAACCAAATATCAAGGGAAATGATGCATTCACCCTTAATTATTGTTGCATTTTCTTGATACTTGGTGACATATGAAATACAAAATGACCTTATCTCTTGGACTTGCCCATATGTACAACTGAATATTAATTGGTCATAGAAAATTGTAAAAAATGATGTCTTGTGTGTCATGAAAATATATTGATCATGTTAATGCCCATTAGTGGAACCTTGTGCAAGGGATATAGACCCACTGAAAATAACTAGTAATTTATTTTATGTTTAAAAAACAGCTCTGTAATTTCTAAAAATTATGATGGTAGGAAAAGTTAGATATATTTCTGGTTCTCAAAGGTATATCAGAGTTATTTGAAAGATTATTTATCCATAAATGATATTATGTAACAAACCTTCATCAATAAAGCATGTACATTTGTGATTGTATGGGATATCGCAAATCCTATATGTTTTGAAAGCAGATAAGTTCTATCAAATTGAAAGTCACCATGTCAATTTTGTTATACCAATTACATATTTTTTTAAAAAGTTGTCACAGATATATGTATTATCTTTTGCTTGCTGACTTTGTTTTGCTTATACAGTACCCAGTACATCATTTTTGGTTTTCGGATCAAATCTGTTCATGTTGATTTGTTGCAATGCTTGCGATAAATACTAAAATTCTGAATCCTGTAGATCAACATTTGAATATGTAGATATGTAATCCTATAAACTATGAGTGAAAAAGAATGAAAAGGTGATAAGATCATGCAACCTATGATTGCTGTAAGGCTTGCTTTAGCCCTATGAAAGACTTTGTGTGGTACATGAAAATTGTTGATCCTAAAAATTTGGTTAAGATGAGAAAACAGTACAGAAATTGAAGCAATTACCCAATTGACTGTCCTCCCATTTGGTACCTGCACTGACAATGACATACAGTTTCTTTTGCCATTTTTTATTATCGTTACTGAAAAGTCTAAGTATACCGTCATACAGTTAATTTATTTTTCCTGAAATAATCGCATCATAATATCCATTCTGTATGTTGGTATCCAATTTGTCATTATCTTCTGTGTTTCATGTATATGATTACATGTTATAGAACAGAGACAAATTATGAAGGGGGAAGATATTTATGATTGCGATAAGGAGTTCCCATAAATATCTGTAAATGCATGCTCTGTGGGTTGTCCTCAGTTATAAAGAATGAATTTTATTTATTGTTAAGGTCCACATGAGGTGATTTTATATAGCTCCGCCCACCGAAGGTGGTGCCAGCCAGAAGCATTCATTTTTTTTAATGCTACGCATTCAGGCATCACAAAATCAACGCTTGCCAATTGAGAACTCTCCTCTCATTTTGGATGTTACAAATGTGTGCATTGTCTTATGATGTCTACATCATCGTTTTGAGATTTTTTTTTTTAATGGGAGCATTCATTACATTGGAGAAATCTCTTATTAAAGGATCGTTTAACAATGTTAACTCTAAGATGCACGACCCTACGTGTTATCAGTGTCTGTAATATGGTATAATATTGAAGCCCTAAACAAATCGCGCTTCAAAATGATCAAGAAGAGCCTCAAGAAAGTAAAAATCTTTAAGTGACCGGTTTTACCATACGGTACTCGTTTTCACCAATAGACTGTGTTATGAAAACCATTAGACAAACGCAAAATTTGGTTTCGATTTCCAATCATAAATATCTTGATATTCAGACAGGCGATCGGCTTGTAAAAGTCATGGGGTTCCTGACTGACCTTAAGGTTTATATCATTGCAGCATGAGCTAAATCCAGGATTTTGTTTCAGAATCTGAGACAAAGTTACCCAATCCCTTTAAGAGTGGTGTAAAAATTTGTACATGTAAGACCCTTCTTCATCATACATGAAGCCTCATCTGATCTCAGGGAAGGACATAATTATAACCTTATTTGTGCGATTTCACCCTATGCTAACATCTAAAAGTTCCTACAATTTAAGACATTTCAAAGTTATGTGTATGCTGCTGTCCAACATTTTTTTGTGTGAAGAAAACGGTTTATACCGGAGTTCCACCGACAAGACCGACACCACCGACACCACCGACACCAGACCAACCAAAAAACTGTCTTTACCCAAATTGCAAAAAATCAGTTGGTTTGGAGTCGGAGAGGAGTCAGTTTGGCAGTGTGACTGAGGTATTAGGCTTTGATCACAGACAGCAGGGAGGTATAATGTGAGAGTAATTGCATGTCCAATGGTGTAAAGGTGAAGTGTTGTAGTCTAGTGGATGGTGTACTTACACAGAGACATTGGGTCAACAGGTCAAGGTTCAAATCTCAGCCGTGACCAGGGTTTTCGTATATTTGTTAACCCTTGGTCCAAGTTGAGTGAACTGGACCTGCAGCATGTCTTGGAAATGATTGATGTGGACATATCTATTACCCATGTCAGTACCATTGGTATTTTTTTCCTGAAATCCCTCACGTTGGTTCGAGTACAGAATGTGATCCGAGAACCCTGGATCTTTATTTGCCACCAAGAAAGGGGAAGTGTGGAACGCTGCAGAAAGCGAAAAGACCAGTACGCAGCAATTTTCTAAAAAAAATAGTGGCCGCTTACCACCACTTTACAGTTTCCTAAAATGATTTGACGCTAAGTCAGATAGCCTTGGGCAAACTTCAAGTCATCATGAGTAACCATTATAATAAAGGCATGCTTGAAATTTGAGAATGCTTTGCATACAATTTGAAGACATTTGTAAGTTGTGTAATACTTTATATTACCATTTATGGAAACCAACTTATGGTGCCAAGAAATGAAAAAATGGGAAGAAAACATAATATTGGTATCTACCTAGAAATTTCATGTCACTTTTTACCATTCTTCTCATTGATAGCAAGAATATATGGGAAATACAACTTTATACATGATGTATGAAATTATATGGAAATTAAAAATTGCTCATTGAGGAAATTCCCTTGATGACATGGGACTTGATTTACATGTCATTAAAATGAAGCAATTTACTATTAAAAAACAGCATGATTCATGTGTATTTGATTGAAAGATGGTAGATGAGTTGAAATGCAATCTTTCATTGTTCCTTTCTCTGTTTTCTTCTTGCATTTATACATCTACTTGTATGAAACTCATTAGAAATGTTCTTGTGTAGAGAGATACAGTAGAGTGGAAAAACAGGGAAAAAGAGGACTGAGTGGAGGACATATATAAAAGAGAAATGTCAAAGAGAACAAATGAAGAAACAAAATGAGAGGGGGAGAGATGGAGAGAGAGAGGGGGGGGGGAGAGATATATGAAGAGGAGTGAAAAAAGGGCATGCGCTGTTGTAAAATCCTTGATAATAATGCGACGGCAAGTTGCAGCATTTTAATGCATGTATGTAACACTATACTCCATTGGCTTTATACTTCAAATCATCATGTCATCGCATCTTGTCGGGTGGTCCTGTTATTTGCCCTTTTATTTGCCCTTTTGTGAAAACATGCCCCTTATTCATAAAATGTTGGGGTAATGTTTATGAAATAAACCACTCTCATCTTCAATTGTTCTGGTTCAATTTACCCAACACTTTGTCCTTGTTTCCATTTCACAAAAGGTCGCGTAATGCGACCACCAGACCGGACGCAAAGACCCCAAGAATTGAAGTAAGCCCATTTCATTTATAAATACTACAATTCAGAAGCTTTCATGATTTTTATATTTATTGTGATTTTGTCTTTCATATTCATCTTGCTATCCAAAGTGTCCAAACCTTACAAGGAGCAAAGGGTCAATAATTTGTCTAGGTAAAATTGCCAGAGAGCATCACTAGACGGATGGCAGGATACTCCATTCAAAATATTGCACCAATTACCAAAAGATATTTTGCTCTTGATACAAGTGGTTCCATGTCGCTTTGCTGTATTAGAAATTTAAGCTTCAAATATTACTTCTACAAAGACATATTGCCCTTTAAAAAGTCCCCAGCGAATGGCAAAAATGTTGTTGAGTAGACTACTTACCACATGTGATTGCACTTGCATATATTTAGGGCAGGTGTGACTTGGGTTCCCACGCAAGCCCTTTACACAGGGTTTTATGTTATCCATTATATTCTTTTTACTCCTTATCCGTATACCTACAGAATGCCAGGCAAATTTTTGTTGTGGTTGATTTTTCATATATTTCATATACAAACAAATTATTGTTTAGTTGATTGGTATGCTTTGAGCCAAATTGAAAGCGTGAGAACCAATTGTTTTTCTTGTAGGAGGAAAATCTTCACAAACTTGATCATTAAGTTCGTCCATTATCCCACCCCCATTAAAGTATCAAAACACCCTTAAAAATCCCTCCTTTAATACAGAACTAACAATGGATATTGCTTAATAGATATAATTTCCAACAAGGAAAACAAAAAGAAGGAAAGAAGGATATAAACATATAAGTGAAAAAGAGGAGAAATAAAAACAATGATAAAAAGCAAAATGCACAAATATTCCTTTTCACAGGCACAGAACAAGGCTTATTTATTATCATTTTCATACAATGATATAACTTTGTATCTTGCATTTTTTTTTTATACAACAGCTATTTCATGTGTCTGTAAATACAACTGACACATGTATAAATAGTGTGTGCTCTTTTCTTTATACAGCAAATTTTGGTACAGAAATGACTTTTACATAATCCAGCTCCAAATTTGTTAGATGTCCAGATGTTGAAACCAGCTAAATTACAAAATTAAAGTTATTTGATAACTACACAATAATATACTTTACAACTTCAGAAATCACAAAATAATAGATTTAGGATAATAAAACTGTTTGGAGATCTCTATCTTTATTAGTGGGTCATCTGTTTATAGTGGTCACTATTATTGCCCCCTCCAGATACAAATATTGACTGTTTTGGAACCAGAGGAGCATCAACTCCAGCATTTCAATACAGATGCTTCTTGCTAAAAAAATAGATATGAATGTCAAAGCCTGTCTAGAAAGGTAATTTTTCAACAGTAGCCACATTTACTGTTTCCATCATCTAGCCATTATAGACAGGTTTCATCGTGGTGTACTTCAAAGGTGACTACACTAACTAAATGTTGAGTTTTTATTCTTTTTTATTGTGACTTTGTTACGTACCACACATGGGAGGAGGGAAAAGTATCACACATTATGATGAATGCTAAATAAATATATTGATCATATAAGCACTCAATTTATTTTCATTACAAATTCAAAATTCTTTCTGCTGTTTAGATTTCATTCTTGCTGAATTAATAAATCATAAGGTGGGCATGGGACAAACACACAATATTCTGATTTACAATGCCTGCATTGAAATAATCATCTTAAATCTCATAAAAACTACACATATATGTGAACATTTTCTACAGTGATATTCTCTTTTTAACATTCATGGAACATGATGAAGATCAATTCTTTAAATATACCTTGATATAAGTTGCCAGAAAGGTGCTAACAATTTAAAAAAGCATTCTGGCTCTTCTTTGATGAATTTCCAGGACTTTTTCTTCAAAAGATAAAGTTGGGTTCTGGGGGGTGTTTCACAAAGATCCTAAGTTGAACTTATCTCTAAGTTGGACTTAAAATTCATGGGAAGCCATTAGCATCCTTGAAAATATTTTGTAATTTTTTTTCAGAAGGCATAAAATGTTGATTCAAATCATTCATATTTTCTATTATCATGGGAGATTTCATGTTCTTGATGAGGACTTGATGAAAAGTCTAAAATATTCCAATTTTTGCTTTTGAATATATTTCAATTTAAGGCTTCAATGGCTGTCCATACTTTTTAAGTCCAACTTAGTGTTAAGTTCTACTTAGGATCTTTGTGAAACACTCCCCAGGTCATGCGATTGCATTGTGAAAGAAACTGTTTGGAAATTATTGTAAATGGCTGATCATGTAGCAGATTATCAAGTACAGATGTAGCAGTATTAGTGTATACTGTAGGGTTTTGGATTCATCAAAATGATAAAAAATTGACCCAGTTTTGCAGTCACATGCACGATACACATAAATGTGCATCTGGGACAACACAAACTTGTGGCATAAAAGTTGTGGGCCACGACCATTAGCTGTCACTTGTAATATTTCATATGTGAGAGCATTTGAAGAGCTCTTCTTTTAAGGGCACCTTTCTTTCCATGATATTCCTACTTCTTAAATGTTGCAATCAATAGGCATTTCACAACGTACCACCATTGTTATCCCATCAATTCACTCGTTATATCTGGTAGAGAGAGAAGGAGGAATTTCTGGACTTTATATAACAATGTAAGCTGGGTAATAATAGTTTCATTCAGTGAATTATAATTCACTGGTGAAATAAAAAGGCTGTTAAACATGAACAAAATATACAAATACAGATAGGTTTAAAACCATGATAGAAGCATGAAGGGAAATATTGAGAGGATCTTGAGAACAGCTCAAATGGAGAAAGAAATGAAGCCCTACAGAGCCATTATGACTATTTTCAAACCCAAAGTCAAGATATCTCTTCATATATTTGGATATAAAATCTCCAACACGTTTAGATAATATACAGATGAAACTTTTTGTGTGTGTTAATACCGGTAATCTCTTCGTTTTAGGAAATGGATACATCAAAATTATATGTACTGGTATATATGTTTCTCTTCTCAATCTCCTTCCCATTATGAATATCACAATTTGGCAATTATCTAGTAAAACATCTCATTTTGTTAATATCCATTTCCAAATTGAAACAAAAGATACCATCACTCATGAACACTGTTAGGAACCCTTTCATTTATCTCAACACTTTAAGAGAACCTTCAAAATATAGCGAAAACTTAGCAAAGGAAAGGATATACAGGTAAGACATTAAAGTATAAACATAAGCACATACACGGATGGAAAAGCTAGACAAAAAACATAGGTACAGCAATTATAACCAATATAGCTTTGTACACATAAATACAGTATAACTTCTTCATAAGAATCATGAATGGATAACTCTTTAAAAAATGCACTGTAAATGATATGAATGAAATGAGTTGTGTCAAATAATATTCACAGCAAGGAAATTTAAACAACCCAAATATACTATGGAAGTGTAGATGAGCATTGGGCTCTGTAATACGACTCCACATTCTTGCTCACATAATGGTGATGAAGTATTTGCTCTAGATTCTATTTTTTCAAAGGCATGGATTAGTTCTTTGGTTTGAAATGGGATTCAGATTGAGTTTAGGTTTAGCGTTATGGTTAGGTCTAATGCTGGACCAAAGGGTTGAAGGCAGGAATTTAACTGGAGTTAGAAATTTACCTATGAGCAATTGTTGTTGAGCCTATGTCGTACAGTCCACATAAAAAAGTTTTCAAACAACTCCTCCTCATAACCGTTCATATATATGTACTTATAATGTCATAGATATGCCATGATTGCTAAGAAACTAGATTTTGAGCCAACATTCTTGGTTAAAATTTATGATATTTTGAGCAATGTACAGAGTTACCTCCAGATGTAAATATTCAAACACAAAAGAAATGAAAGATTTGACTGTTTATGAAACCCCTTTTACACAACCTTTGTCAATTTGATGAACCAAATTTACACAGACTTACATTTTTGGGCAATAATTGCTTGTCCTATATTTTCTGCTTCACCATGGCTCATCACAAGTAAAGTGATATATTATCTGATTTGTCTTGCATTACTCCATGATAATACCATCTGCACCAAGTACAAGCAGATATCAGTACCTTGCTGTTGTCTTTTGATACATATCAAATATTTATCTGACATGGCTCATTTCCAATGGAAAAAAGGTGACATTATGAAATTTGAAATGCATTTATTGACTTTATCACTTGCAAATTAGATTTAACTGAATAATAATATTCCTCTTATGATGTAAAACAGCAAAGTAACTACTTGTTTTTGTGAATTGGCAGTCATTATTTTTTGTTTTTCTTAAAAACATTGCTATATACTGAAATCAACTTTCCTCATCTATATACTGTCATTTGAAAATGATATACATTTAGAGCAAATTCTGTTATCAACATTCAGCTGTTTACAAGTTGATGAAATGAATTTTAACCTCTTGTATCTTGAAAAATATATATCCTGAATTCTACACCAATTTATCTGTACAAGCTACGAGTATGAGGTGATCAAAATAATGCTATACATGTTAAACTAGAGTATCGTGATTTTATTATTCAGGCCGCAACATATGAGATCAAAACTGGACCGAATACAATGTGTTTGCACTGTAACCAAATGTATGCATATGCAGAGATGCCAACCTTCTTCAACAAAAAAAAGTATTCTTAAGAGCAAAAAACAATATTTTTGAAAAAATCTCTCATCTAACATATCGCCCAATCAAGCAGCTCAAAAAAAACGGCAGTACCACGTATACGTACCCGAAACGGAGCGCGACGTGCATACATTACACGTGGGTTGTTCGCAATGTGCGCAGTTTGGGGCCCGTATCACCATCCTGCGTGCATCGTTTGAAGACGTAGGTGCATAATACACTTACGACACAAAGCCCATGATCAGAAACTAAGAAAAACGTCATTTAAAAAAAGAAAAAAAAAGAAAAAAAAAAAAAAAAAATCGAAAAATTCAAAAAAACGTAACAAAACATACAAAAAACGTACTGCCGTATTTAGAGCGAAAAAACGGAACAAATACGGCAAAAACGGAACAGTTGGCATCTCTGCATATGCCTTTGTCAAGCACCTCAAATCCCTCAATACATATTATTTCTTTCACCTGTTACGTACAAATGTATCTCAATGGTCAAAAATTCAAATTGCATACATAAGGAGAACTATAGCACTGATCGGAGAAGATGGTTGGCGGGAGTGGCTCGACGTTTCGAACAGGTTGACTATCCGTTGTCAGGAGTGACGACGGATAGTCAACCTGTTCGAAAAGTGTTTTCCAATCGGCGCTATAGTTCTCCTTAGAACTATAAGCTAAGAAAGATAACCAACAGTCTTTTTCAAGACTACACCAACAGTCCTTTTCAGGACTACACACCCTCAAGAAAGATTACTGAGTCCTTTTCATGACTCCTCACTCCTCCCTCTCTCTCACATGGTGCACCCGCAAGCCTACTGTATACATACATAAGTTGTTGCTAAATAGGATAAACATTATGGCTTGCCCTACCTCACAACACAAAATGTATGCAATTTGCATTCTGACTATTGAAATATAATTATTTGTAACAGGTGAATGAATTAATTTGTATCGAGGTACTTTTAAGTATAAATTTGGTTACATTATGAAAATGGCCTGTTCTATTCCTTATCTTTCATTTTAAATGTCGAATCATCATAACAGAGAGAGAGAGAGAGAGAGAGAGGACATGATTTTGTGTATGTCTTCACTCTCAAATGACTTGTAGTAGATGTTGTTTGGTGTGAGAATCGAAAGAACCCTATAGAATATCACGGATACTCTTGTTAAGTGTTATTCATTCTCTATATTATCTACAAAGCTCCATATAATACAGCATAGTCACAAACAATTCAAATCATATACCGGTATGACGTATATTGCTGTAGGTGAATAAGGCAAAAAATAAAGTGATTTCATTCCGAGCAATAGGTTTGGTATTTTGGAGTACATACTCATATGATATGAATAAATGTTGTATATATCATATTTTTTACGTACCTATAGCTGTACAGGTTGATAAGTATTGAAAATGCCTAGGGTATGTACATGTACGTCATAAAATTATTACGTGTACTCAAAAGAATACATGCTTTAGCAGCATGATACGACACACACTTTGAAAACACCATGATCATTTGTTTACTATCAATTCTTTAAGTATTTTACGACCAAAATAGCATTTCCTAAACCAACATGCAATGCCTAAATGGTGATGGGTGATAAATGGGGTATGTCTGTAAGAATCTAATTTATCCATGTATTACTTGAATCAGCTGAGCATGTATGAGTGGGTCAATCTGTTGAGAAATATGTTTCCCTTAGGCCAAAAAAAATAAATTGTTTGGTTGTCCTCGATTGCTTTTCTGGAGTAGGGGCGGGCGGGCGGGCGGATTTTTTTTTTTTTTTTTTTTTTTTTTTTTTTAATTCATTTTTTGTGTGTCTTTTTGTGTGTCTTTTTTTCCCTCATTTTTTTTCCATAAAAAAAAAAATCATTGGGATTGTCAAGTATTTTAACAAACAAAGTCTATAAAACACTTTAATATGGTAAAAGACTAGTTTAATGTACAATGAATATCAAGACCAACACAGAAAGTATTTTGGGCTTTGAAATACAGCACCTTTTAAATCTCCATTGTACTACTTATAGCTACTTGCGCACTTTATGTAGCAAACAATGAATAATTGGTGACCATTGGTCCCCCATGATCCTCTTTATCTTATATTAACTGAGAGCTGATTTGATCTGACCTTGCAGGGTGGTCTAATCTCTCCTGTAAACTAGTACAGATGGGCTTTAAAATGAGTTTAAGAATGCTCAGAACCTGATTTGAATGAACGGCATTTTGACAAAGAAAAATGGCAAGTTTAATAAATACCTAATTGCGTACTGAAAAGACCAAACTGGCAACGGGACGCATTTTGATCCTTGCAAATGCATGAAATGGTATGGTTGGCATTAAAGATTGCTCCCCCCCCCAAAAAAAAAAGAAGAAAAAATTGAAGAAAAAAAATTGAAAAAAAATTGAAAAAAAAATTGGGAAAAAAAAATGAATAAAAAAAAAAATATATATATTAAAAAAAAAAAAATGACGAGCGGGCGGTCGAGGACAACCAAATGATTTTTTTTTGTTGGCCTTATAGAAACAATGATATTTGACTTAAGATATAAGAATGATAGTATGGATTCGAACAGGGTGTAGACTAATACATTCAAGACATTGCGACACTCTATCAAAATAAAAACATTTTTTTAAACAGTTGATATCAAAGGAATAGAATCAGCTTGAAATGAAGTTGAATAAATGTTTTTCATTAATCTATAAACAGCATATATTTATTCAAGTGAGAAAACATGTCGTTAAAGCCCCACTGCACTACTTACAGCTACTTGCGCCCTCTATATAGCAAACAATGCCTAATCGGTGACCATTGGTCCCCCATGATCCTCTTTTTCTTATGTTAATTCAGAGCTTATTTGATGAGATAACCACCTGTCAGTGACCTTGCAGAGAGGTCTAATCATCCTGGTTAAACTAGTGCGGTGGGGCTTTTAAGAACATCAGGTTTCCTTCCTCATCACCACTATGTTTAGCCTTTGCTAGCCCATGGTAAAAAATAATAGACCATATTCTGTGTACAACACCTGTAAACGTCCAGAGTATAAAAATAACTGGTTATAAAAAGAGCATACCACTGGTTTTATGATATGTAAGAACTGCTTGCCTGTATAAAGCTTTTTTTGATATATTTATATATGTATATATAGTCTATCTGTCCTCTGTTGGTTTGCAAATAGTGCTTTGGTTTGATGCGAAGGTCAAAGGTCACAAGCCCTCGTCTTCTTCTTCAGTTATGATTTCTCTGTGCTCCGGTCTCTGCAAGATTAAAAACATGAAATTGACATGAAAATTGAGAAAAGCAAATAAAAAGAACGAACAACATATATAAATTTCGCCAAATTGTCTAACACCTAGAATAACACTTGGTTGAATAGAATTTAAGCGATTCAGAAAGCATTCTAAATAATTCTCCTTTCCAGGAATGATGTAGATCATATTAATTTTTTATTTTTAACTCCTAATGAATGACGGGAATGAAAAGAATCTGCACTATTCCAAGGGACAATATACTACATCCCTTATCAGGTTTGCTTTGCTATTCCAGCTTTTCATCAATTCATAATAAGGAGACACAATGTAAAGTTGTCCTGAAGATAGTCATTTCATTTTTTTTTGTGAAAAGAAAAAAAGTATTAAAACAAAAATACAGGAAAGGGAAGAGAAAGGTAGTTATAGAACAGACAAGATATTCTTTCTGGAGAGAGTTTTGAAAAGAACTGTTGGTTTTCCCATTCCCATTCCCTATTGTCAGGAAAGTGCCAATTCATATGGTTAATACTGTCACAGCTAGAAGGAACATTAACAAAATAATAGACTCACCCTATGTAATTCCTCCTCTTCCTCCTCTCCCTCATCTTCTTCCTCCTCCTCCTCCCCCTCTTCTTCCTCTTCCTCTTCTTCTTCCTCCTCCTCTTCTTCTTCTTCCTCCTCTTCCTCTTCTCTGTGATTGGTTGGTTGCTGTCCATTGCCACGATGGTCATTTTCTCGACACCACTCCCTCTCCTTCAGCACCCTGGCGAAGCACTCATTTAGGAATTCATACTGAAATACAAATAGCAAAAACACATACCACACGTGACATATTTTTTTTAATGTATGCGATCATCCAACTTAGTAACATCTGTTCTTTATTTCATATTTTTATATATTACTGAAAGGTAAAATAATATTGTTAAATAACATCTGATATCAAATTCAAAATCAGCATCAATTTTGTGGCAACCATAACAACCATATCCCCCAAATAATAACCTTTAGATATTAATGGGTATTCTGAAGAAAAAAGAAAGAAAATCGTTTGAATAGACCAGTTGCTGTGTCAGAATGTCTAAATGAGGAAGATGCTCGAGACAAGGGGAAGTGGAGGGAGGGAGGGAGGGAGTGTCATGTTGGTGCGAAAGTTGAGCATAAAATTTGAATATACATGTAATAGTGAACTGGGCCCTGTAAATCAAAGATAATTGAGCAATACAATGAACTGATTGTACGATCGATCATTCAATCATACAATCAGTTGCTTGGTTTTGTGTTACAGGGCTTAGGTCTACTGGAATGTCCAACTTTTAAAGTGAAAATAATTGTGACAATTGTTACTCCTCTGCAGTCTACAATCCTGTGATGTGATGTGATGTGACAAAAACAGTGGCCTGAAGTTCAAAGATGCTTTACACTGGAGATAGTCAAGACCTGAAACACCTCAGATACATCCCAAACTTAGGGTGCCCTAAAATATTAAAGTTGGGTGGTTTGTTATACCCAATATCTAAGAAAGCATGTGTATGCTTGTAAGTAACCAACAGGTTTTAGTCCTCCCCGAGGGACTTGGCAATGAGGACTAATGCATTACCAAAGGGCACTAGTGCATCGACTTGGTTTCGACTGGGAACTCCCGGTTACAAGACCACTGCTCTACCATTGAGCCATCGTGCCTCACTTTACCCTTTTATAGTGGGAGTTGGGCACCTATGGTCTGGACCTAAAGTGCCCCAACTCCTGATGTAAATGGGGTATGACTTATCGCAATTAGACAGAATAAAACGACAGTCATGAATGGCATCTAACAACATTCTCCCCTTTTAAGTAAGAAAATTGGGGAAAAATTAGGAAAAAATAAAAAGGGGAAAAGGGGTAAAATCAGGAAGAAAAAAAAAGGGAAAAGAAAAGATTTAAATTGGGTAATTATAGGGCCTGTATCTTACGTATTTGGTGAAGACTCTGACCCATCTTGGTTTCTTTCCAGGCTTGGTGTACTCAAAGCAGAACACCATCCCTTCCTCGTCCGTCTCGTACTGACTGATCTCATCCCATTCAAATGATGGAGCTTGAGGCTAAACATCCAAGGATGGAAAACAGAAATCATTTGGTGTATTCCAGCAGAAATATAGTATACAAATATACACTGTCTTGAGAGGTTCTGGTTAAAACTATGGGCAAGAGGTGACTCCAATAGTACCGGTACTACTTGCTTCGGGCCTACGCCCCACAGCAAGTAGTACTATTGGAATCACCTCTTGCCCATAGTTTTAAGCAGCATCTCTAAAAGAGGGGTGGGCATATTTGTTTATATCCTGCATCAAAAAATTATTATTAAAAAAAAAAATTACTGGCACAATTAAAAAAGTTGAAATTAAAGGTAAAGACCAGTATTGGTAACGCCCCAATTTCAAAAAATGAAATGGAAGCTCTCATTACCAATCATGTGAAAGAATATGTTTTGACTAATACACGATGATAAAAAATTTGCCAGGAAATTTATTTGGTAAATTTGTTTCTCTCATGGTCGTGTGAGAGATATAGGGTAGTCCCATATACATCTTTCTGTGTATAGTGCTTGTAACTTTACGAAGAATGGGCCAAATTTCTTATCATTTTGATGATTCCAGAACCTTGCAGATGCTAGATGCTAGATGATCAACCTTTTCTGATCGATTCCACAACGTTTCTTTCACAATGCAATCGCATGACCATTACTGGTCTTTACCTTTAAAATTATAAAAAGTAAAAAATAAAATGTAAAAATAAATTTCAAATTTCAAATTCTTATTACATCATAAAAGGGAAAGAAATTATTAAAAAAGAAATTAAAAAAGAAAAAAAAATAGTACTTTTTCAAAGCAACCTTACAAAAGTTATAATATTTCTGGTCACGAGAAGAGCTCTCAACAAATAAAAAACCATTACTAATAACTACCGGGGTATATCATTTGATGTATTCAATGCAGAACTAATAGTAATAGCTATATCTTCTCGTGCATTCCTCACACATCACCTACCTCTAGGGTGCCGTCCTCCTTGCAAGCCTGTAGCGTGAACTTCTTGTAGCTGACGGAAGGGATCACATGACCTGACTTCTTGGCATCACATGAACAATGTGGGAATACCATCATACCGTAACCATCAAGACTCCTTGCAATTTTTAAGTACTGGAAGAAAATAAAAAGAATTGTTGAGAAGGGGTGAAAAGGAGGCGATTTCCTAGCATTAATAAAGACGTACTCTAGTACTGGAGGTCAAATTCAAGGAAGACATTTTTTGAAAAACACCTAATATATATCAAATCATTCTCTACTAGAACTCGTACAACTTTTCCCATCCACACTTTCAGGACAGTACAGACCCTCAAATTCAGTTAAATCCATGAAGACTGTAACTATCATCCTATAACACTAAACGGTCTAACCACTGACTTAACTGAAATGATCCAACACACACGCTCAAGCTTACCTGTAATTTATTTTCTTTATCCTGATGCACCTTCAATTCGTACATGGTTACCGATGGACATTTCACTCGATTCTGTGAAATGTCGCTAATCGCCTGCAGCAAATGAACAAAAATTGGAGGAAAAGGGAAAAAAAGAGAAAACAATCTGATAACTCGTTGTAGAAATTTGTCACTTTGAGCACTCACAATGGTTTTGGATTACCTTTGTTGATGTCTTTGGGCCATAAGTACGATGAATGGCGTATCGTTTATCCCTGACAAGATTGGTATGGTAATATATCTTGTATAGCTTTATCATGTTGGTTTTGAAAGAAGAAAGCTGAGTCTTGGTCATATAATTTCATTGTTTAGAGTTTTGTTGACTGAATAGCAAGGTTGTTTACATTTGAAATGACTGTATTGGAAAGCTGCTTTTGTATGTTTATATACCGTACCCAAGAATTAAAATAATTGTTAAGTTTTTGTAATCATTAATTATACAACAAAGGACTCAATATTTGACAAAAAATAAAAAGCTCAACGAAAAGCACTGCACATTTTACTGCACATAGTTATGGGTGCATGGGACTACACACATAATGGCATGAAAGTTTAGTCATTTTTTTTGTAGGCGCTTTCTAGTCATATTTGGAATATGAGGCATTTAAGAGCAATCCTATTTACATGCCATCACTATGAGCCTATTCATCCAAAAAAAAAAAGGGGGGGGGGGGGAGGGGAGGGGAACACGAAAGCTCATTAATCATCTATCACCGAAACCAGATCTCAATCGTCCCTATAAGTACATGTCCAGGAAATGTGATCTGTTGGGCACTGAGCAGCCAAAGAAAGGTCCAGTTCAAACAAATTGGGAACAATCGTTTACAACACATTTATGTGTACATTATTTGAAGGACCACCCAAAATTAATTTGCAACATTTCTATGATGGATGAGCAAAGTAGTCCACGTTCTAAGTGGCTGTTTTTGTAATGATTATTTCTAACACAATGTATCACATGTTTAATGCATTAACAGGAGGTGAAAACTAATTCAGAACACCCAAAAGCCATAAATAGATTGTTTGTTGCCCATTATTACAGTAACTTTTCTGAAATCATTACATAGAGTGTTTGATGGAATAAAGGGTGGTCGACTAGCTGTATCAATCTAGTAGAAATGAACGAGACTAACACGGTATTATTAATCATCTTAGAGATGCTCTCATTACTGTATATGGCCACTAGCATCTTTTCCTTAAAAAGTACCTCATTCCCCAAAGTCAAAGCAAAAACATCTCAATGAACTGATGAGGTTCTATCTATCTTTCTATCTATTGGCCGTTGGGGCGACAATGAAATTGACCATAACTTCCTGTCTTCAGATTCCCAATATGAAAACAAGCACTTAGCTTTTCCCCAATGGAGTTCCAAAATTTCAAGATCATTGATGGAGGCATTTTACACACCACCATAGCAAATCAACAAGTGAATACACTGTGTATTAAAACAAAATGAGACAAAATATAAGAGACCAACAACTTTCCTTTCGGGCAAACAAAATTCCCTAAAATTTCATAAATTTTTGTGATTTCCTCAATTTCCCTGATCTTTCCCTAACTGGAAAAAAATGAAAAGAGAATACTCATTTTCCAGGTTACTTCTTTCTTTATCAGATTTGGTTTGGACAGGGGTGTGTCAACCAAGCCTCGAACCCCTACCCATTTTGAAAATTTTGGGAAAACAGACCTATGTTTTAGTGATATTTTTGTAAAAAATGGGTCCATGCTCCGGGTTTTTGTGTGAAAAAGTGACCCATTAGAGCGGCACACCCCGCATGTCTTAATATGTGAGTAACTCCCTCCCCAGGAGTTATTTTCACCATTCACTGCACACTTCTTTAACCATGAAAAATGGATAAGGCACGTTTGATAACAGGATATTGCATGTTCGATTGAGTTGACTCTATTCCCTTGCATGTAAAACCATCAGACAATAGTCTGATTGAAATCTTGCTAGAAATCACATTTGTTGAAAAGCATAATTCACATTTCCGCAAATGAGATCAAGTGTTGTGCACATACATGGTACTTCTACTTCATTTTCTTACATTTCTTTTGCTTTTTTATAAGGTCTTTCACATTTTCTACAAAGATTGCTGAAAAGATATCATGTATTTGAAGCAATTCAAATTCAATGTAAGTTTCATGCGATCTTGTGAGAAATGACTATGAACCATTTTCAGAACTCAAGATTATCTTTAAATGTTAAGAACCTCAGGCTTTCTCGGTCTGTTATCTAAATACCTCTGTTGCCGATAAGCCGCCTCTTTACTTCTTTTTATAGCTCCTCCCTACTGACATTTATCGCACCCACATTGAAATGTGGTCATTGATTGATTAAACAAATTTTAGGAACGAAGTCTTCAATCACCTTCCAAAAACATGTCTAAATGGAACTATTTTGGAAAACTTTAGGCTATAAACATCACTTTATATCTCATGTAGTCTGTTTGGAGCCTGGAGGCATCAACTCAATACAATTTTACAAGAGTTAATGCCCTTCTTGGAAATTCTGTCTCAAAAAGATAACTTAAACAAATATCTTCTGCGGAAAAGAATCACATACATATTTACTTTTAAACCTTTTCTATCCAGGCCTCAACTACTTTTACATCTAATTCATTTAAGTCAAAAGAAAGAAAGAAAAAAAAGGTAAATTAATTGTCCAGGATTACTTCTCACATTTAACCCTCCAGGCTGAGCTCCTTTATATCTCATAAGGGAATGAATCCTTGCAGTTAAGTTCAGGAAGTATTTGAATCACATACATCAAATAAAATTGTTTACTCTTGATTATGTTTTGGGAAGGAATCTGATTTTGGATCGAGTATAAACTGTTACTACAATTTCAATATCAATTTATTCAAAAAGATGTCAACAAGCCGACATAGCCTAAGGAAAGTTAAGGTATAATGATTTCATTTTTTTTCCTGATTCTGTTCATGGTATGTACAAAATCTGAAGTAAGACAATTCATCTAGACATGATAGTGAAGATAGTGCTTCTCTCTACCCGGAAGTAGAAGTGGATATATGAGATGCAAACAGTGTTTGTGACTGAATGAGTGCATGATTAACGTCAACTCGCATTGTATATGCAGCATAGCAATTGAATCCAACATTTTGTGTAAAGTTTCTTAAATTGGGTATTACTTTACCGTTTTGCCTCTTACTCAAAAATCAGACTTCATAAGTTGTTTGTACAAAGACCCACTCTATAACAACCACAAGACTTCTGTAGCTAAATATTTTAAATGATTTTAAAGACTGTGATTCTTGGTGAGATTTGAATCCCTTAATTGACAGGAACGAGTGACATGGCTTCCTTATCATGGTTCATCAGAAGTTTCTGTGGTGGTGCATAGACCCATTCCTTTATGGCTACATAGCTTCTACAGCTCATCTTTTTTCTCTCCATTAAATCATAAAATTAAGTTCTTGATGGGATTTGGACCTCTTACCTGCCAAAAGAGGAATGACATGGTCTTCTCATCGTGGTTCATCAACAGTTCTTGCGTTGGTGCAAAGACCCATTTCCTCAATGCTATGCAGCTTTCGTTAGGTTTGGCAGATGAGTAGTTCTGAATGTACAAGTTGTGTGGGAACTCTGTTCTTAATAGTTTCCGGTCTGTAACATGAAGAAACACATTGGACATTGTAATTGTAATTCAAATGGTTATTGAAAATAAATATCTACATGGCAGCCCAATAGCAGAATTGCTTAGAGTTCACAAAGTAAAGTCACAAAAACAAAATGTCTTACAAATCTATACATATATCATAGCCATACAATAGTATAAACTTTGAAGGCACTTGACAGCATTCTCATATAAATTTTACATTGGACAACCTAAACCTTAACAATTAAATATGGATTTGAAAAACTAAAAGAATAATTGCCAGAGATTGAAGATAGCTTTGCAAAGAGAGTTAGAGTTTTTAGAAATATACAAGAGGTATATTCTATAACATAAACAATTATTAGAAACTGCAATTCATCATTGGACTTTTAATAGATTAAAAAAAAAAAAAAAATCATCATTGGACTACCATGCTCCTCTTACAATAATACCACATGGGCAAAGGTACTCAAGAAAACTGGCTATATATTATCATCACTAAAACAATCACTTCCTCGGACCTATTCATCTTGGATATTGGATGTGCTCCTAAACAAATAGGATCAATACATGGACATGCTAAATCTTAATTATAAAAAAAAAAAAATTCAATCATCTTCTTTCAAAGTGATATTAAAGATCAATAGAATATGTTGATTGATGTACTATTACCAGTCTCTTTTTAATGTAACAGATTATATCATGCTTTGTGTGGTTTTGAATAAAATGAACTGAACTGAACTGAACTGAGTGTAATTAGTTAGTTTGTAACCACATACAGGTGTACATTAAATTAGAATCTTTTACATCATATATATATATATCTTGCTATGAATATTTCTGAATGGCTACCTATGCGATTCTGTTCAGCTTGATTTAAACTTTAAAAAACATCTGAACCACGTCCCATCCATGCTCACAGTACATGCCTGTCTTTGCTTTCATTTTTTCTTCTTCAAATGCATTCTTAAGAAGAGTATAGATTAAACATTTGAGTATCATTCCATTCTCTGGCAGTACATAGTAGGATATTGAGTAACTCTTCAATCTCAGTATCTTTGTCACTCACTGAACATATCTAGAGCACAGGGTGAAACAGTAGGAGGTCTATTCTTAATACGTCCCTCATGCCGTTGACATTTGCAGATGTGTTGAAATATTAGTATTCCATCTCACAATCATAATCGCTTCACTTTCTCTGCCCTGCATCATTCAGGATGCATTATAAAGGATATGCCAGAGGCAGAATCTAGGGGAGAGGGGGGCCCTGGCTCCTTCCCCTGGCCAAAAAGTCGGCCGGCCGGCTGAGTCGCCGCTAAATATTTTCTTACAAAGTGGTCCCCTTCCCTTGCTGCCGGCTGGATCCGCCCCTGGGGTACGCTACCTAAATCCACTAAAATCAACCCATTGTCAACAATGGCACCTCATACTAGATACAAACTGGACATAATAAAAAAAAAATGACGAAAAAAAAGCATTTGACAACTACATGTATGTACATAAAATAGGCCTGATGAGATGTATCCTCGTGGTTAAAAATTGTTTCTTCTCCAAGTATCCAATTTAAAAAAAAAATAGCTGAAAAACAGATTCTTAAAGGCAGATGAAATAAAATACGGCAACTGAGTTTATATAGAGTGCCTAAGGTCAACCTCTGTATTCTGTATGCTTTACTGAATTATGTTACAAAATGACTAAAACAAGTGAATCAAGACATAAAATAGAGTAACCTATTTCATTATTGCAGGATTTTCGGTTTATTTAGTAACAGAATCATAAGGAAATCCTCAAGAGATACAGAGGTTGGAGCTTCACTAGGTGCTTCAGAAATCAGTAGACAAAATTTGCACACTACGGACAGCTTCAAAATTGAAGTAAATTTAGAATGCTTTGATAAATTTCAGTCAAAAAGTATTTTACAAAGTTTAGCGCTTGTATAGAAGGAAATTTATGTCCATGGTGTTACTTACCAAAGCCACTTTCAGTGGTTTCAAACAGGTAGAAATAATTGACCATCCCTTTATCCAAGGCAATCTTGTGAACTAGACTCTGTAATGAAAGAAAATAAATCATGAAACATAGACTGTAGTATTCAGGGGCAGATCTATCCAAGATTTTGTATGGCATGGGGGCAAAATTCTGAAGAAAAAAAACGAACATGCAAACTAGACAGCAAGCAAGACGGAAAAAAGAAGAACATTTTTCAGGTAACAATTTGACTTTTGAATTAAAAATATGTACAAAGGGAAGTAGAGTTGAGTAATGAAGATATGATAATTTGGTTTAAAAAGGGAGGGGGCACATTTTTGTAGGCAGAGGGTGGGGTACAGTAACTAAGATATACAAAATTGATTTTAAAAGGGGGTAACACAAGTCATTTATTCCCCCCTGGTCACCCATTGATGATGATATTACCTGCCTTACCGTACCAAATAAATCATCTGAGATTTGCTCCATTGCTATGACATGCCTGGGCTCCAATGACTGTTTCACATAATGCAACATTTGCTATGCTAATGGTTGTCTCATTCCAACATGCAACTTAAATCCTACACCCAACATTTATACCTTTAAACTGAAATTAGCAATATTAGAAAAATATTATTGTTGCCAATTTGAAGAATAATATATAATCATGTTAGCCCTACAAAAAATCCTATCTTGAAAGGATTAATTGCTCTTTTCATCATTGTAAGTAGTCATTTATTGTTTTACTCTTGGCAATCGGTGTGTTGACTCACCACTCGGAAACTAGAACAACACTCAAATTTGTCTGTCATCTTGGTTTGAAAGTAATCTTTCTGATAGATCTCAATATGTAGTTTATAATAATAATTCCTCCAATTTTTCTTCTATTACATGGTGTACCACAAGGTTCTATCCTAGGTCCCTACTGTTTTTTAATTTACAGTACCGTAATGATCTTACACAAAAAAAAAAAAAATCTCGGCAAATTTTTTTTTTTTTTTTTTTTAAGGGCGAAAAAGAGGGGTGCGGTTAATACACAAGGGCGGTTTATACAACGTTATTTACGGTATAGCTATTTGATTTTTTATAATATCGCTGTAGAACATGTATTTCAATTCATGTCATGTTAATATTTATGTTATATTGACATTGTCATTGTACATTTCTATATCTTTTTTTTCAATGGTTTCAATGGTGGTGAATAAATGAATTCAAAATTTGAATGCTGGATGTGAGGACTATACTTACATTATATACATCATCTGCAGTGTTGTTCCTCCTGACCGATACCGTGACAGACGTCCTGTCTGGAAGGTTTATCCTCATCTCCACCTGGACCTTAGGAGGCTCTGGACTTGACTGCATGATGGAGGAAACAAGATAGAGAGAGATTTGGTCTTTCATCACCTAACACTTAAAGGGAGATGTCATTTCCGTGTGCTGTAGGTCGTGATTCGATGACACCAGACTTGGTGGAAATACCATCAATAGGTGTACACGTCTCACACACAGCAAATCCGTAGTCCCATCAAGAAATACCCCCAGTCTCTTGGAGAGTCTTTGGTTGAGGGAAATGTAAGACAACAAATTTTTTAATATATGGGGCGATTAATTGGTGGAAAATGCAAAGCATTGCATAAGGTCTGTTGGTCATAAAGTTTATAAAGCTAATCCTGGTGATTGACAACACAAGTTATTAGGAGAACACCTGAATGGTGTCCAATTCCCCACGAGAGCCCACATGACTGTGTCTTAAAGCAAAGTGTCCAACACCTCATTGCAAGTAGAGAAATACACTTTGATAATCATAATACTAATTTAATAAATTTGTAGAGCACGCTTTGACGGGGATGAAAAGTCATCCCCTGTCATCCCCTATAATCTTGGATTTATCAAGGAATGGCTTCTCCATGGTACATGTACCTATTACTCTTAAGAGACAATACTTTGTCTCAAGGCATGATAACTGGATAGGGATTGGAACCTGCACTCTTGTGATTGAAAGTAAAGATGCAAAGCCAATTTTCCACAGCTCTCCTGATATACATGTGTTCTGCTCAAAGACTATTATAACCCATTGCACGAATCACTCAGAAATGACATGATGCATTGCAATTGTCAAAAAATACCATGCCATTTCAATGGACTTGCAGCATTAGAAACAAGCCAATGATTTAGATTTGCTTTGATAATCATGTAAGTGGTCAAAGCCAATGAAAAATATAGATTTAAAATCACCACTAGACATGACATTATTGGGCTTACTTAAATGAAAATATTTCCATAATAGAATGTAGTACTGGAGTAGGAAAGGGCCGAAAATGACTCAGTGAGAACACCCCTACCGATAATCATAGCATCGTAATGATAACAGGAAACAAAGTTCCCATTACCACACTTGCAAAGGATCAAAGCTTACCAACATGTGCCTGAGAGAAATATCAACACGTTTCACAAAGACTAAGATCGACTTAAGTTGGACTTGCACTATGGCAGGCCATTCATGCCACTGGTTGCTCTCACCATTATGGTCTTTAGATTAAAAAAATTCCTTTAATAATGATTTATAAAAAGATGTAAATTCTGTAGATTTGTGACTATGATTTGTACATCCTTTGAGAGACCAATGCCAGTGAATATGGTAAGAGCCAATAGTGGCAAGAATAGCCTGCCATAGTTCAGGTCCAACTTAAGTCGATCTTAGTCTTTGTGAAATGACCCCCCCCCCCTGATATCACACATTCACGGCACAAGAATGAAACCCAGTACAACGACTACACCTCTGGAAGGAAACCTGAAAGGAGAGATAAAGCTTGTGTCTCCGTCTTTAATCTCCGCTCAAATTGGCAATACAGCAGTGACCCCTTCACCGTTTCTTGACATTCACGCAGCAGTGTCGGGGAGATGAATTGTTCACCATCAAAATTATTCATGCTTTCCACTATAAATCATATATGACAAAGCGATCATTGACTTGAAAAAAAATGGCTGCATGTGCATGTACTATTGCAACTTCTTCAGTTACTGCATTGGGGCATTGGAAAATGATAGCACTTTCCATATTTATTGTTACTTTTCTTGCATATCATATAGCAAGATCAATTAATTTGTTTGTAAAAATGAAAGCATCATTCACAGTTACTTTTTTCAAATGAAATCAGCATCTACAATTACTCTGTTTGCAAATAAAACAGCAATTCTGGGATATGAATCATTTCAGTGTACTAAGAAACTGTATTAAGTATTTTTGAATAAGAATAATATGTATGTTTTCTTTCACAATCTGAATTTGTTTAAGTTTTCATTCAAAGTCAAATTTTTATTTTTACATTGCTGCTTCTTTTCGCATCTATTGATTGCAGCAGTAAGGTTTTTCCAATGTCAAAAACCCAATTACTGCAAATTTTGTTACCTTGAATTCTAATTAATCATATCAGCACCCTTTGAAACTTGCTCGTTCATTAAACCCATTCTTTAGTTAATTAAAGAAGTACAATTTGAAGTAGGACAACTATTTTTGTATGCCTGTTGGTAATTTCCCCCTTCCATTTTGGAAAAATAAATTATACCATCCTTGCTCCCTAACTCAACAAAAACTGGGGCCATAACATTTAATTTCAAGATATATTTACAATCATACCAGAATGTGTACGTATGAACTGGAAAATTCTGATACTAAGTTTCATATATATGAGTATGATATGGATTAAAATACTTCACACTAAAGCAAACCTATGCATCTATGCTCTGTATGATTCATTGAAGTAAAGATCAATTGAACTATATAGAATAGATTAGCGTAGTTTCGATTACTACTATCACACTCAATCACAGTATTATTCATCTAATCTTGAGTTTCTTTATCATCAAGGTATCTATTGATTGTCTTGTTACGTGTACATGTACATTCCTATATGATGTCTTTCTTGATTATGCTTTGTATGTACCTTACTTTATACCTTCATCAACATAATATGAATAATATTAGAAAGAGCTGGGTTTAAACCTTGTTCTAACCCCTGATCCGGTTCAAACCACTTAAGGGGCAACCCTAGATAAGTGAGTCTGAATAAACAAGATATGATTTCATTGTTGACACACAAGAGGGTCATTAGCATGCCTGCATTGCTTCCCAGAAAGCCAATGCACAGACATGCTGCTATCGCTTCATCAATATAATATGAATAATATTAGAAAGAGCTTGGTTTAAACCTAGTTCTAACCCCTGATCTGGTTCAAACCACTTAAGGGGCAACCCTAGATAATTGAGTCTGAATAAACAAAATACAATTTCATTGTTGACACACAAGAGGGTCATTAGCTTGCATGCATTGCTTTCCTGGAAGCCAAGGCATAGATAAACTATCACTTCATCAATACTATATAATATACATAAAATTAGAAAGAGCTGGGTTTAAGCCTTGTTCTAACCCCTGATCTGGTTCAAACCACTGAAGGGCGACCTTAGATAAGCGAGTCTGAATAAACTAAATATGATTTCATTGTTGACACACAAGAGGGCCATTAGCTTGCCTGCATTGCTTCCCAGAAAGCCAATGCATAGACATGCTGCTATCGCTTCATCAATATAATATGAATAATATTAGATAGAGCTTGGTTTTAAACCGCTCTAATAAAAAATGTCACTGTCAGATTGTTTTCCCCGTTGCTCCCCTCCACATTGCCCGAAGGGGTATTCCCCTGATGACATAACTGGGACACCACTGCCTCCGTCGCCAATCTTACATTCGAAAGCTAAAATTATGAGCCAAACCGTCCTGCATATGAACACTATGGAAGTCATACCCCGTGTCCACACACAACATTTTCCGTGATTAGTTCTACCATAACGGGATAGTTATACTGTTTCGCGATAGTTATACGATGAAATTGTGTGTGTGGACGCTTGCTAACGATACGTCGTATAACGAAACGTCCTATAACGAAACGATGCCCAAACATGCGTTTCGTTATACGACGTATAAATAAACACGCCTAATCACGGAATGTGTTGTGTGATGACGTAACTAGTATAACTAGTCAAACTAGAACGGTATAACTGGGCGGGGCTTAACGTGACCTCGAGCAAAAGGAGACCTGACCTCTCATTTCTGCTTCCATTTCATGATCGCAGTAGCAAACTGCGCACCTATACAACATTTTGCTGTAGAGTTTCAGGATTACTTTTTTCTGTGTGTAGACATCCTGGAATTTATACGATGATTCTTCATACAACGTTTCTTGTGTGTGGACACCCTGAAATTTATACAATGATTCTTTATACGACGTTTCGTTATAGAGTTTCGGGATAAATTGTTTTGTGTGTGGACACGCTGATATATGGCAGGCAGGCTAGGGGCCTTCTTGACAAACTCCAATATTCTCTGAGTAAACAAGCATGAAATTGAACAGTAACAAGACACGGTTGCTGCAAATTTGAAACTCTGTCAATTGTGGGCGTTATTTCTTCCTATCTGCCTTTAAAATATGAAATGCCAATTTTGTTTCAAATTAGATGTGGGCTGGATGTGTGCTCTTGGCCAGTTTTGCAAGGTTAGATAATGGTTTCAGTTTTCATCTGTACAATGATATTGAGACCACCTCCAAACATCTATATTATTTTTTCATAAGATCGAGCGAGATATATATATATGTATCCTTGTTTGCTTGAAATTGTGTAATACTTTACACTAACCGTTCATGCCCCATTTCTGTCTCTCTCCCTCTCTATTAAACACTATACATTTTATCTCACATTTTCAGTCTTTCAAAAAGTCTTAGAAGTAAAGTTAGTACAATTAGTAGAAACAGAAGTGGTAGAAATGATGGAATTAGCAGAAATAGAATAAATGGATGTAGAATTAGTAGAAGAATGATTAGAAGTCAGATTAGTAGATGTAGACATAGAATTAGTAGATGAAGACGTAGAACTACCAGATATAAAAAAAAACAAGCAGAAGCAGAAACAAATAGAGTATCAGCAGTCATTACTATTCCACTATATCACAAACATTAAGAATACAATGTAGATGTAGTGGATGGCAAATTATCAGTCATTTTCTTTGCAAAAAGATTTTACAACTGGAACTTTTTAATACTAGAAGTGTCATAAATCTATGCATTATAAATCAAGTGGTTTGTTCACTTGAATTAAGAGGTGCCAAGAATGAAGGTTCAAATCTTTGACATAGAACTAATATCTGTTGGGATTGCATTAATCTACATAGGCCATTCTCGACCCAGGTGAGGTAAATAGCTACATGGTATGGGAGTATTCTTTTTTTAATGATTCTGGACGCATGATGCAATTGATAGCAGAAGTATAGTGCTGAACAAATTGAGTGCCATTGCTTTGCAGACGAAAGGTTGACCTTAACTTTGACCTTAATGCCATTGCTTTGCAGATATAAGTAAACAAAAAGGCTATATATCACATCATATCATAGAAGTGTCGTAGTCAAGTGGTTTAAGCACTTGACTTAAAATTCAAAGGTCGTGATTCAATCCCCGACACGGCACTAATGTCCTTTGGCAAGGCCATTAATCTACATTTGCCACTCAATAGCCAAGAGAGAAATGGGGACACGGTAGGACGACGAAAGCATTTGTGTTGGTAACTGCTTATGCCCTCACAGTGACCATATGATAGGAATACTCCCCATTGAGTAGAGATGGTGCACATTGTGCCTGAATGAATCTAATGACCGGGGTAATAACATCTGTAATGCACTTAGATACGGTATTCCGTATTAAGTGCCAAACAAGAAGGCTATATATCACATCATATCTTCTCTTGAGAGATAGGAGCCCATTCACTCATGTACTTTTAAATACAGTTATGTCCTTCTACCTTCCAGCAGACAATATCATCACCATCATTCAATGAATCATTGCAAAGCTGCTTGAAATCCAATTCAATCTATATGAATCGATATACAGTGTAGGGTCCAAATGTATTAGGTAGAGACTCATCTTCGGAGTATTTTTAAAGCAGCATTTTACCGTAATTTCAAGAATATTTTCTTCAACAAAAAATGAAAGATGACCATGATAAATTTCACACTAAAAGGGGTAAGTTTTTTTCTTTCTCTTTTCCCACCATCTCTTTCTACCCCCCTCTCTCTCTCACTTTCTTTCTCTGTCTCCCCTTCATATTCCTCCATATTTATTTCTATATCATATTTCTCTCCATCATCTCTCCACAACCCACAATGTATTCCTCCTATTTAAATATCTCTCTCTCTCTCTCTCTCTCTCCCCCTCATCTTCATATTGCCTTCTCTCTCCCCATTGCTTCTCTTCTTTTTCTTTTCAATTCCTCTTTCTCCCTCTCAAACTCTCTAACCTCTTTCTCTCTCTCTCTCTATCTATTTCTCTCTTTCTCTCCCTTTCTTTCCCCTCCTCGCTCCTTTCTGTCTTCTCTTCTATCTTTCTCTCTCCAACCCATCCCATCTCTTACTTCTCTTTCCTTACCTCTTCTCCTTCTCTCCTCCTCTCTCTCTCTCTCTGTCTCTCTCTTAACACCTTCTCTCCCTCCCCTCTCTCTTTTCCTCTGTAATTACATCACATAACTCATCCCAAATCCTCCCTAAGTCACGGAAGATGGGCCCACAAAATAACTCCTGGCTCTCCCCCTCTCTCTCTGATAAGAGACTATAAATCTTCTATTTATACCCTTGTCTTGATTGCATCAAAGTACTGAAGTGTATTCACCCCTTGGGCGTGCATCTCATTCAGAATCGCATATTGTTTTGCTGGAATCATTAACCAGCCTATTCGTATAATCACGACCATGTTCAACTGATAAAGGAAGCGGTTGAATTTTGTAGACATAGATCTATCTAAACAATGCTGATTTTTGTAAAACCTAATGAATAATTCCATTTCCGATTCCCTTGCGATTCCAAAAGTTGCAAAAACTTGGAAGGAGAGATCCTTTGCTCATGCGTGTCTTAACTTATGGAATAGCCTTCTTTTAGACATCAAAAAGTGTATAACCTCTGATTCCTTAAAAAATTATGTTAAAAAAAAGAAAAAGAAAAAAAAAAAAAAAAAAATCGCTTCTGTTTATCAAATTCTTAATTATTTCTATATGCTCCTTGAGCACTCCACCAAGTGGATTTGTGCTATATAAGTTACATTTACTGTTATTATCATTGATTAGCCTAAAGATAACTCAGGCTGAAGTCAAAGGAAATGCGTGTTATACCAAACTCAATTGGGTAAACTTCCGTAGTCATCAAGGTCTCTTCCTATTCACATAATGTTTTGCTGGAATCATTAACTGGAATCATTAGCTGGCCTCTTCATGTAACCATGGCAATGTGCTGTTGATACCTAACATCAAGTGGTTGAATCATTCATACAATTGTATTCTATGCATACTGCTAATGTATATATCTCATTATTTATTTAAAGACAGACTATTATGAACTTAATTATCAAAATTGACATTGGTATCAATGTGTATTCTTTAGTTGCTTTCAAGCCGTTTCACATGTAGCCTGAAATGGCTGTAAGAATCTATGTGGTACACCTGTCATATTTTGTGATGTATATATCACTTTTGTTTGACTTGCATAATTAAGGCCGACTCCCAAGTTATTTTTGATGTTGCTTTTTGGTGGAGAGAGGGGGGGGGGGGGAGGTGTGTACAAAAACAAAAACAATACAGTGCAATCTTACATCATAGAAACATTGGTTTGTTTACCATTATAGAAAGTACCATTTTGTGGGTTTAAATGAGAACAGTTTGAATGTTATACTCTAAAAATATCTTGACCAATGTGAACAAAATTCTATGTGACGCATACAAAACCATGTTTACCAGACAGAAAACCATTAAAATATCAAATTCCAAGTTGGGGTTTAGGGAACTAGTTTCTTTCAGCCAAGATATTTATAGGGATTGCGCTTTGCTTTGGTGGAAACAGTGGGCATTAGAGAATTTTTCTATTTCTAATGTCAATGCTTTTTATAGCACTTTCATGCATTTGAGCCTTCATAATACATTTGAGCCTTCATAATACACTAGTACTCAGCTTGCATATACTTCCTACCTAATTAGAGAAGTTTTCAGAACCTGCAAATCCCGGATAAAATTCAAAACTAATATCTAAAGTCAATTGACCAAGCAAAATGTGAGCTCACATGCAGTAATCTACAGCCATTAATGTACGTCTACATGAGAGTAAGTGAAGAAAATTTGCACATGCTGTTTTCACATCTTCCCAAGATCAATATTTTGTACAATCTATTATCAATTGACTCTTTAGTTTCCAAACTATTTTTTCCTTTCTGTATCATTTCTTACTACAAAATTGTGTATCTTTCTATATCTTTAAATTTCAATAAAACTGAATAACCTGAAATTCTACAGGTATATTCTCATTCTATGTGCCATTAACAAGGCCTGATTTCACACATCAGTCTTTTCATCTTCGTACATTATCCAGTTTTCAGCCAGCCTAGGTGTTTTTCCACGCCTGAAAATGGGAGAGAACTCTGTGATACTTGATACTCCAAATTACCATCCGACATACCTCACCCCGCGCAAAGCTCCCATTAGAGACAGGCTGCATTACAATACGCGTCATAATGGAATTGTCGCTGAGAGAAAGAGACCACGAAATATAGGTCTCAAATGACTACTGGCACAGCAAAGAGGGAGACACGTACGTCTCACACAAAAAAGCCCCCATCCACCACTCGCAAATTCAATCTACTTTTCAGACTTTGGCAGGCTCCAAAGAAATTAATACCCATGACTATCTCATTAGGGCTCCTAAATATCATTGACAGCATATCTATACAGCAGAAATTTTTGCTGATTTTTAGTGTGTGATGACTGTGAGATGGGAAAGAGAGCTAAACATTGGACGTTTGCTGCCTAGGAGCTAGAATGATACCCAAAACAGCCATTATTCTATTTTTTTCAAAAGGGTACAAAAACATCATTGTCAGCCCCATAAGCCGTGTTGCTGACTAGAATTCAGTGAGGAAAATTAGGAGCTTCGGTAAAAAGAAATGCTGTATTGCATCCAAAACACTTTTTTGCTGCATTCATCCATATACATTGCTCATGTCTCTATTGAGAACTGGAAGGTCATTAACTTCATTAAAGCAGTTAGTGGCCTTCAGACTTTTGAAGTGATATGTTATTGCTCAAGAGGCCTAAAAATGTGGGGCAATGCGTGCAGCATTTTGTAACATCAAGGAAAAAGTGCTATGTCAAACACCTTTTGGATTGGATTGGCACATTTTTCTTTTGCGTACTTAAGACATGGTGAATTCTGCAGAGAATACTTGCATATCAATTCTGATTAAAGTAAATGATCAATTACAGATCCAGAGACCTTAGAAATACACAGTAAATGGAAATGAAATTGTCTGTGAAAGATAGATTTCATGATAGGAGAGCTAATAATCCCTTTAGGAGAGGTTCCAACATTAATTCAGTGAATAAACAAGGTTCTTAAATTAAACTTGGGTATAATGCAAGGTTCAAACCTTAATTAATATGCTCAAGTCATTAAAATTATACAGTAAATAGAAAAGAAATTGTCTGTGACACAATTAATTTCATTGATAAGAGAACTTGTCCTTTAGGAGTCATTCCAACAATACTTCAGTGAATATGCAAGGTTCTTGAATTAGATTTGGGTATAATGCTAGATTCAAAACTTTAATATACTCAAATCAATTGAAATAGACACTAAATGAAAAAGAAATTGCCCGTGAAAGGTTAATTAGTCCTTTAGGTGAGGTTCTAACTTACTTCAGTGAATATTTGACGTTCTTAAAGTAGATATAAGTAAATTGAACCCTTTAATGACTGAGCAAAAGTCATTGGAAACACACAGTAAATGGGAAAGGAATGATATGTGAAAGGTCAATTAAAGTATAGTAGAACTACATGTATGCCTTTCGGACTGAATCAAGTTATCCCTAGCCAGTAAATGGCCAAGTGCAAGTATAATCCCAGTTCTATTCCATGACATTTTTGTTTATACCAAGTGAATTCCTTACCAAGTTTTGTAATTTTTTAAGTATGTGAAAAATTGATTAGTCCTAAATTATGTTTCTTGAGAATGTGACATATCAAAGCTTACGTCTAAAAGCATTGAACAAAGGCCCTATAATTCAACCAGTCCATATTTCTTTCTTGAGTTACGTGAAGACAAAAAACGGAACAAACTTAAAAGGGGTATGAATAATTCAGTTGTAAACTGTAACTACATGTAGGCCCTTAGGACTTGTAGAAACATGGATCTATTCACTTCCAAGAACATTGTTATATTTTTATAAACACAAATTGATGGCGTCCAAAATCATATCAAGATGATTTAAGCTATTACATAATCAATCAGATACCCAACTCCATGTACAACAGTGCATGATGTGAATAATGTATTGTTCACTATTTATGAAGCCTCGCGTCATGAAAGACAAAAGAATAAAAGAGCCAAAACTGAGTAGATGAATGTACTTCAGTGAACATAAATGTGATCCTTTAAAGGCCGTCTATACTAGTTTGGCTAGGAGGAATTAGACCACCCAGGAAGGTCACTGACATGTGGCTATCTCATCAACTCAGCTCTCAATTAACATAAGAAAAAGGGGATCATGGGGGACCAATGGTCACCGATTAGGCATTGTTTTCTATATAGAGGGAGCAAGTAGCTACACGTAGTACAGAGGGCCTTTAATACCTCAGCACTCGTCACTGAGAACACAAAGTGACTCGGAACGCAATCGTATGTGACAGTTAAATTTCAAGGTAGTGGAACCGGTCCTCTGGGATCGGTCCGAGCTAAACTTACCCTCTCCGGTTCTGTGTCATCTATCTCTGTGCTGAGGAAGTCTCGCATGATGTCGCTCTCGCCGATGGCCCTGACGGCACTTACTGCAAACAGAAGAGGAAGAAGGAGAAAGAAGAATAAGATCAGAGACATAAGATTACAGAGATGAAATGATAGAGAAGTAGATGTTTCCCTTGAAAATGGTTTCTCATTGAAACATGTAAGGAACCCGTCTACAAAGATCACTTTTTGTGTTTCCCTTGGGTGGTTGCTATAGACAGGTTTGACTGTATATCTAGCATTGTATAAGAAATTTTCTGCTCCACAATTACATTGGTGCATTTTATAAACCTCAGGGCCCCCGTCTTATAAACAATTGCAAATAGTTGCGACTTATCTGGGATTGATATCAATCTCAACAATGTACATAAGAGATAGGACACTGAAAACTTGCGATTGATTTGAGGTCTGGTGATTAATTCGGATCAATCGCAACTCTTTATAAGACGAGGTCCAGGAAATTTAAAAGATGAATTGCAGTTGTTCCATTAACCAAAATATGGTGAAATTTTTGCTCTTCATCTTTGAAACAATGAAGTATTATAAGGTAAAGTTAGTACAGATATTTTAGGATTAGAAAGGGGTTGGTATTAAAGAAAACAATATTCATGATATTGATAGATTGTGATAGTCAAATCCTTTGTCTGCAGTCCTAAAATATCAAAATTCAGATGTTTATACCTTGAGCTGTAATAAAACACACCTTACAATCACCCACAAATTCATTTGGGTTCCCTCTCCATTTTTCCACATGGAGAAAAAAACAAACAAGTGTGTTTTAATAACTTGTATGTGATAATGCCTTTGTCTGGAGCATGAGACCTTGAAGTTCAGGTGTTGTCTCTTGAAAGGCTGTCCTTACATGTATCAGTGCCCTAGGAGATATGATCTGTTCAACAAGTCATAGGTCACCTACAAAAATAATTAGATTAACTCTTCATCTTTCTACAGGAAAAAAATACTACAGCATGTTTAAAGAGATTATTACCTTCCTTTGAAAGATAAATTCAATTCTTAGAAGAAACAAAATCTCTTGAAGCAAGACCACAAAACTACAGATTTTATCTCTTTATTAGATAACTGTATTTTACATGCACGAATGCCTTTAGGAGATATGATCTGTAATGCAAATAAGTCGTAAGTCACCTACAAAATCATGAAGGTTCATCCCCCATCCTTCCAATGGCAGAAAATACAGAACATTTATTTATAACATCTTTGTTTTAAAGCCTCACTGCACTACTTATAGCAACTTGCGCCCTCTATATAGCAAACAATGCCTAATCGGTGACCATTGGTCCCTCATTGATCCTCTTTTGCTTATGTTAATTGAGAGCTGATTTGATGAGATAACCACCTGTCAGTGACCATGCAGGGAGGTCTAATCACTCCTGGCCAAAGTAGTGCAGAGGGGCTTTAAGATAGTAGTTGAAATTGAGACATAGATATTGAAATTTGTAAAACGAATCCACGAGATAAACTCCTTTCTTTAGGAAACAAATTCCTTCATTAAAAAAAACAAAACACCTAGGCTCAAATGGACCGATTGTCTCTCGAAGGCCTGTACGTCACATACATGAACAAGGCCCAGCCCTAGGAGATATGATACGTTATGCAAACACACCTTATTTCACCCACAAAATCATTTAGGGCTCACCCCTATCCCCTCAAATTAAATGAGCTTTGAAATGTCAAGGCGAACATTGAGAATAGCTATTCATTCTCCCTCAAGCAGTCTGTCAATGCCTAGGAGCTAGAATACTTCAAATGAACCAATAGCCATACATTATTATCTCCAGACAGAAGTGGCACATTGTCTTGCATTTTGCACAAAAATGAAGAGATAAAGAATTGTGTACATTTATTTAAGCCACTCTGCACTACTTATAGCTACTTGGGCCCTCTATATATCAAACAATGCCTAATCGGTGCCTGTTGGTAAACCATAATCCACTTTTTCTTATGTTAACTCAGAGCTGATTTGATGAAATAACCACCTGTCAGTGACCTTGCAGGGAGGTCTAATCCCCTGGCCAAACTAGTGCAAAAAAGCTTTAAGAAAGCTGAGCTCTGCTATCTACGGAAGATATGACTTTGTTTCAAATTTATTTCAGTATTGGAACGTGTTTCTCTCATAAAACTGAAATAGAAGACAATGCCAATATTCATTCTTTGTTCACTAATTTGGACAAACCGGTACCTATTTATTTATCTACTACCTGTTATTTTTAACTCCTAGTCCCATATGTGCATACCTGTGTTTGCGATTTTCATTATTTACAAGATCAGGTCGTCGCTGTATCTTAACATAGGGGAATGAGATAATGTAGTAGTCAATGGGTTAAGTTCATCCTTATCCTCTGGAATTAATTGAGCATTTAAATGTCAGGGTTAACATTAAGAAGTGTTATTCAACCTCAAGCATTCTGTCAATGTCTTCATATCCTGGGAAAACACTTGAAATGAACCCATACTAAATGGATTATCATCTTCAGACAGAGGCGATGCAAAGTCACGCATATCGGTATGTACGGGCATAGATGAAGAGTTATGTGCATTTAAAGAAAAGGTTAAAGAGAAATTTGAGTTCTGGGGAGAGGTGGAACATAATTTGTGATAGTTGCAATGACGAACCTTCGTCATTGCCTTGTTTTCGTTCACATTCTGCCCCATTAATATTCTCCTCCTCCTTTTCCTTGTTTTCCTTATCGTCCGGAAATCACATTCGTTTTGCACATAGTGTTTGTTATTCCTAGTTAGGTGCCTTCATCATGTCCATTTCCTTTCAAATTCCGTAGGCATCATCTCTAGCATCTCATCCAGGTCACCTACTTTTTCATTTTCTGAAATCACTCATGCGTAAACGTCCAGGCGCCATTTTGTCCTTTTCTGGTCCATTTTAAGGCCTTTCTATCTTCCTTCCTATCTCCACTATCCTAGATCCTACAAACTTCTAACAAATTTCTTTTTTGGATTTAGATAGTTGAAGATATGCCCTTTCGAGCCATATACAAAATTATATACCCTATCACTGACCAAATTTGAGAAAATTGCCCTCCAAATTCGCCATTTTCAAGAAAATTGAGAAATAACTTCAACTTGCTCTAAAATGGCGATCGTTATACCTACATCAATGAAACTTTGCAGACATATGTATCCATATACGTGACAACTGTTTACCAAGTTTGGTAAAATTCGAATATGTCAGCGCAAAGTTATCGCCAAAAATGATGAATTTACTATGGATTACGTAATAGCGCGTTCAATGCGTGCAATACATTGCGCGCAGTTAACAATGGTGTCAAACTGACCGCAATGAAGTGCCCTTTCGGATGATACCAAGTATTATATATGTTCACACAGAAAATTGTGAGTAAATCGCATTTGAACAAAGATCACTAGACGAATTCCGCCGAGTTTCCGCCCGAACCTAACACGTTTCGGCTATGACGTCATTTTTTCAGACTGCTTTTCGCCCCTTAAACGTCCTTTTTTTTCCTTGAAAATTTGCAGTGACATGCCGAGTTCCAATACGCAGGGCACCTCTTGGCCGGATTTTTGAAATTGGTCAAGGGGGCCATTTAAGACGCCATTTTGTCCTATACATCTATTTTACATCACGTGTTTCGATAGAATTATCATAGAAAAAAGGAGAGTGGTTTACAATAACAACCATGAAATTCTCTTTCTAATGATACCAAATACGGCCCATAAAGAGACGTAAAGAGAGAGAGAAAAAACAATTTAACTCCGGCCATAATACAGATCTTGCACGTTTTCCGCCCATTCATTACACGCATTGTCTATGGGGCATATCGGGTTCACGCTTTTGGCCCCCAGAACGAACTTGATTGCAATGTCAAACATGCACCAAATCCCATTGGTTTGTGCACGCAGTGCTTGCGAGCCCTTTCTAGGTTCTTTCCCCTATCCCAATTTCTTTCAAACTTCGTAGGCATAGTACCATCCCATCAAGGTCACTGTTGATGCCTTTCTTTCGCCCTACCTATCTCCAATATCACAGAAGCTACAGACTTCGTGCAAATTGCTCTGGATATATAGTCCGAGAGAAGCTCTTTCGTTCGACACGTAGAAACACGGCGTCATTGCACGCACATCGTTCTGACACGATTGCATTTCTAGTTTTCATTGTTATTATGCAGTTGTAGGAGAACATGAGAGAAAAATAGTTTCCTGAAAAGCATGGCTCTTCAAATGCCTTCATATTCTAAATATGACAAGTAAGAGCTTAAAAATGAGGCCCGATTTTTATGCCACATGTTTGTGTAGTCCAATATCTATCTTTTTGTGTACAATGCTTGTTACTTTACAAAGACTGGGCCAAATTTTGTATATTTTGGTGACTCCAAAACCTTGCAGTACACACCAATACTTATATGCTACATGTACATTATCAACTTTATCTGAACGATTCCACACCGTTTCTTTCACAATGCAATTACATGACCAGAACTCAACTCAATCTTTAATCTCTGCTACATGTATCTACTGAAAATATTTTACTTTCAAGTGGTTACGCATACCCATTGGTAAGACAAGTGTGTCACTTGGAAGATCAGCATACATATGCAATAACTCATATGTGTTAAATCTAATACTTAGCCCACATGAGGATATCTCTGTGTGTGGTTTTCAGGGTAACTATGTCAGGGGGTATTTCACAAAGACTAAGATCAACTTTAAGTTGGACTTGACTATGGCAGGCTGTTCATGCGACTGTTGCTCTCACCAGTTACTGGCATTGGTCTCTCAAGGAATGTACAAATCATGGTCACAAATTATTATTATTTTTTGTTGTTGATAATTCATTATTGAAAGAGAAAATATTATCTAAAGATCATAATGGTGAGAGCAAACAGTGCCATAGTTAAGTCCAAATAAAAGTCAATCCTAGTCTTTGTGAAACACTCCCCTGGTCTATTAAGTTCAACCTATATATTGAAATGTCAAGGTTAACATTTGTGACCCGGCACCACAAAACCAACAAAAAGTCGCAACCAGCGATTCTCCGTAATCAGCTAAAATGTCAACTTAGGTGAAAAAATAGATTTTTTTTTTTTTTGCATTTTCTGAAAGAGTGGTCTTTTCTGTACCTAGTATCAAAATTTGGAAGTCTAAAACATAGTAGAAGATGTGTTTCAAACGGTTTTTCTAGACCAGTTTTTTTCGCACAGCCTTCGGTCTCTTCCAAAATTTGATCACTTTTCCCGAGCGAAATTATCGTAGTCCGGAAATGGTCGGTCGTTGCTAACGGGTCGTGCTGCGCGGGCTGTGATTGGTCCGTTATAGCAATCAGTGCGGCGCGCCATTTTGTTTGTACCGGCTTTCACATCCGAGTTCCAGATTTGCGTTCGTCTTATATTCTCCGTTAACGACTTCGAGTAGCTTGATTGTACATCACATATCCAGAATTTGTTGATCAAGAGTAAGAACATTATTATATTTTATACATTTGAGAGTGACAAGTTGCGAAAAAGTCTACAACGTCGTTACAATGCCAGGTTTTGTACGTGAGCAGAGCCGTGGGATGGTACCGGGGTGCACCAACGGAGATGCCCGGCTAGCTCGGGCGGTCATGTCAACGAAGCGATGATGCGGGGGCTAGCTGCGGGGGATCAGGCCAACCTTACAGCTTTGCTTACTGAACACTTCGGGCAAGACAGCGACGAGAGAATTAATATTAATTGACATCTCGTTGATAGTTGTTTAATATACATAACTGTGCAATGCTAGACCACTCTCATGTCTGCTTTATTATAATTAGCAATATTTGTGTATCTTTGCAATAAACACAGTAATTTATTTATAAACATATTTTCCAGGTCTGGTACCAGTATGAAATATTATTCTGAGGTGAATTGTTTATTTTTCACTTAGTAGGATGCACTTATTTTTTATTGTTATTGATAATGTTATGCATATCTGTTTATTCTTTTGAAGTTGTTTCAGATAAATGTATTAGTGCACGGTCATTTCCAGGATTTGACTTGGGAAATATTTCCATGGAATGATTAAAACAATAATATTTTGAATGAATGCAATCATGTTTCTAGTATAAACTTCTTTAATGTAAACGAACGAGAGGTGATGAGAAAGAGTTGTTGCATTTTTAAACTTGTGATAAAGGATGAGAAAGAGTTGTTGCATTTTTAAACTTGTGATAAAGGATGAGAAAGAGTTGTTGCATTTTCAAACTTGTGATAAAGGATGAGAGAGAGTTGTTGCATGTTTAAACTTGTGATAAAGAATGAGAGAGAGTTGTTGCATTTTTAAACTTGTGATAAAGGATAAGAAAGAGTTGTTGCATTTTCAAACTTGTGATAAAGGATGAGAGAGAGTTGTTGCATGTTTAAACTTGTGATAAAGAATGAGAGAGAGTTGTTGCATTTTTAAACTTGTGATACAGGATGAGAAAGAGTTGTTGCATTTTCAAACTTGTGATAAAGGATGAGAGAGAGTTGTTGCATGTTTAAACTTGTGATAAAGGATGAGAGAGAGTTGTTGCATTTTTAAACTTGTGATACAGGATGAGAAAGAGTTGTTGCATTTTAAACTTGTGATACAGGATGAGAAAGAGTTGTTGCATTTTCAAACTTGTGATAAAGGATGAGAAAGAGTTGTTGCATTTTTAAACTTGTGATAAAGGATGAGAAAGAGTTGTTGCATTTTCAAACTTGTGATAAAGGATGAGAGAGAGTTGTTGCATTTTTAAACTTGTGATACAGGATGAGAAAGAGTTGTTGCATTTTCAAACTTGTGATAAAGGATGAGAGAGAGTTGTTGCATTTTTAAACTTGTGATACAGGATGAGAAAGAGTTGTGACATTCCCTAAATAATTTTGTTTTCATTTCTGTGCTTCCAAATTTATTCTCCCATAAGAGTTTTGAAATCAAGTTCTTATTGTAAACACACATTCACACTCTTGATATCATCATTTTGCTTACAGCTATCATAATTCTCCCCCTTCTTTTCCCTCTCTGTCTCTCTCTCTCATTCTTTCTATTTTTCGTTATTCTATGTTGGTGTCTTTACTGTGTGTCTCCTGCCTTTCTTTATTTTTATACCACTTTCTGGCTGGTATTTATGAATTGCTTCCATTAATTATCATCAGGATGGCTACTGGAAATGAAAGAGCAAGTCATAGTAAAAATACTTTGAACCTCCTGTGAGAAAGAAAACAGTATGGGAATTAAGTATAAAGCAAGTTCATAATGTGGTTACAAATAATTGCCCAGATGTATACAAAACAAGATAGGTGACAAGCAGTGTTATGTAAGGGGGAACAAAAAGACTCTGGGTCCACCATGAATAGGCATTGTCTAGTGCAGGTGTCTCGGCACTATGTTGCAGTTCACTTAATCTGTCCAATTACAACTCTATACACATACAACATAATAACTTTTGAAAGACTTAAGTCCACACATTGAAACCTCAGAAACATAATGAACAGACTATGTTTGACCATCAGGCCAAATTTCAGCCTAATCTGAAAATCTCTGCATAGTGGTTGCTATGGCCTTTTGATTCACCCTTCTATTGATTTCCCTGTGGTTTGCTTGCTCCGCATGCTTGAATAGCCCCAAACTTTAAAGCTCTCTTTCTCACAATTTAATACCAGTAACCTCCCTCACCAGCTCTTTTTATTCACTAAATTAAAAGGGTTAGGAAGCTTCAATTTGGACAAGTAATATACCATTTTAAAGAGGAGAACTTCTTCTTTCATAATCAGATGAAATCAGGAAAATAATTTTTGCTACTTTTTGGTGGTTTTGTGGTGCCGGGTCACATTTAGAAGAGCTTTTCGACCATCAAGCACTTTGTCTAGGTCTTATAAACTGGGAGAACGTTTGAAATGAACACATAGTAATGCATTATCTTCTTCAGATAGGGGTGATTCATCGTCGTGCACATGTAGGGGCAAAGATGACAAGTTTTGTGTATTTTAGGAAAAAAGTTTGAGCTCTATTATCTACTGAAGATATGAGCTTGTTTTAACTTTATTTCAATTTTGTGCAAACTGTTCCCCTGTTATGATTGAAGAAAAAAGAAAAAAAATAAATGTTCTTTTTTCCTTGATTAGTACACACTATCTCATATCTGTATATGTGTAAGTGGTTCCAGTGTAAATATGCATGCACCATCTACTTGAAGCTAATCTTGAGCTCATCGTATGTCGAGAGAAAATGGCTATGATTCATTCTGGATTGTTTATCCTGCCGTAGATTGATTGTTTGAACCATACCAAACCTAATATTGCAACTTGTCTTTGATAAAACAATGTTATATTCTTTTTCATGTGAAGTTAATTCAAATGTATTGTAAAATTGAAAATGATTTGTCATATTATATTAATTTTTCATGTGATATTAACTTCAATGAATTGTGAAATTGTGAACATGCATAAATAAATACATAAATAAATAAATAAATAATATTAAACCCTATGCCAAAACCTATACCAAACCCTAATCCTAAACCAAAACCTAACATAAACCTTAACTGCAACTCTTCTAACCTTACAGCTACATCATATGGAAGTTAAGCCTGGAATAAGTGTTGCCACAGCAAATGTTGGATTCCCAGACGCTGAACTTTGTTATCTACTATAGATATGAAATTGTTTTACATTAATGTTTCCAGGTGGTAAAAAGACAATAATGATAAATGCTTTTTATTTTTTTAATAGATATCTGAACATATCTGTTTTAAATTCACAAAAATCTTGCCAGAAGAATGTTAATTTATATACTTAAACACAATGACGATACCGTTCCCCCTGCCAATAGGCTTTTTCCATCTACTACTTAATTTTTGTTTTAACCTGAAAAATTGTACCACTTGCCCCCAAAAGGGATTTTACTGCAATCATTCAGTACACTTTTTCTAACGGTAAAATGAGATTTTATATATGTATTAATACGGATAAGATGACTTAGAGACTAAACAGGAAAAGACACACAAACTCTTTGAATTCTACCTTTAAAACCTGTTCCCAGCAATCGACATGACCAATTTCACTTATTACAGTACTGTGTTCATAAGCATCTCACATCATTATTTTTCCATGAGGTACAGGGCTGGCCTTTCGAATGTTGATGTGCAATCTTTCGTACCTAGCTCGGCAGACAGTAAGCTAAGAAAACAAACAGCACTGTGGCATGCCACTGGAGAAAAGCTTCCTCGCTCAGCGGAGAAATGGGCTAAAAAATTAGATTGGGTTTCTTTTAGCTGGGTCAGGCTGCATCTAGGGTTTTTAGGCAGCATCTAGGAGTAAAAAGGTCTAACGTAACACAATACTAATGACACGTTGCTCTAAGAGAGTTACAGGGAAATGTAGGGGAACTTTATAATGGTGCGAGAATTTGTGAAGGACTTTTGGCGCAGTGGTTCCTTTCACAATAGGATCTGGGCACTATTTTCCTGTCTCCATATGCTTTGGAATCTCAGACAAAAAGGTCATCATAATTTGACAAACATCACATAAGTCTAGCCTTGAACAAGACAAAGAATGAGCAATGTGTAATCCTACCCTACCACTTACCAACCCATTCCTACATTAAGTAAAGGACCAAAAAATGCTTTGGTAAAAGAAGAATCCATCTGTTGAAACCAGAAGGCAGTACATCATATCATTTTAATCAGAGTTAATGCCCTCTGGTTCCAAGCAGATTGAATATATCTTAAAATGTCAATACAAATAAATTCCCTATTGAGAGCCAGAAGGGTGTAAACTCTGTGTAAAATGATTAAGATAAAGTTGAGTTCTGGTCATGCGATTGCATTGTGAAAGAAACGTTGTGGAATCGATCAGAAAAAGTTGATCATGGAGCATATAGTATTGGTGTGTACTGCAAGCTTCTGGAGTCATCAAAATGATCAGAAATTTGGCCCAGTCTTGTTAAAGTAACAAGCACTGTACACAGAAAGGTGTAGGTATATGGGACTACACAAACATGTGGCATACATCTTTTTTCTCTGATGTTCTTCCACACTTGCATAATAACAATGATAATGCACACAAATTATTTGTCACCTCTCCCCAGAACTCAAACTTCTCTTTAATTCCTTTCTGACTTTTACCACATACATGTAGAATGTATCCACTTTGTAAACAGTAAATACCAGAAAAGTGAATGTACCAGGAGATTTTGTCTGGTTGGAACCGTACAGGCGTTAACTCTGTGCAAAATGATTTAATTTACTGCTCTACTGGCTCCAAACAGACAATGTTTTCATATCTACTGAAGATCATTAAACACTGATATCATTGTGAATCAAAATATCATGTTGATTCATCACTCTACTTTCTTGATACAACTACCTTATTTCATTTAGAATGATTACTGCTTTTATCATGCTTTTATCATGTAGCAAATCATCTGTTTAGAGCTAAAAGGGCATTAAGTCAGTGTAAAAAGATGAGTTGATGCCCTTCTGCAAGTCAAAAGACGATATGATCAAACCAAGACAACCAACCTACTGTAGATATCAGAAAGAAAGGATCACCTGTCACTCGAAGACTGTTACCCATTTATCACCACAATCTATGTAAGCTATCTCAATTTGAGGGAGGATAAAAATGGAATAGCACGGGAAGATAAAGCTCAGTATCTTTGCATGTACTGTAACCTGCATTTATTTCAAACGTTATCATTTGAACATAAATATGATAAAAATCATGAAAATGATTCAAAACGATACACTTTCCAACTATATACCAAACCCTATCCCTGATCCACAATCTTGCCCAAAAAACAAATATGTAACCAAAATCCTAATCCTTTATATATCTTTAGCCAAATATGGCGAAACAAAGAGATTGCATCACCCTTGTATTGCAACTCGAGATGTAACACATCGCTGCTTTATTTGTGTCTTTGGACAATTTTTTCTGAATAAATTCCACGATTCCCAGATTTAGAGACTACCTTTAAAGCAGCATCCTAGCCAAAACCACCTGCCGTGTAGCCTAGCCTTAAATCTTGCTGATTTGTAAGAATCCATTTGTGCCGAGATGAAGGGCAGTATAATCCAATAAAGGTCATTGTTTCACCGACGATTCCTATTTCTACGTATGGGTGCCTATCCTAGCTTCTTCTTCTATGAAAAATTAAAGGGTTTTGAAAGGGCATTGGGCAATTTTGTTTTCCTTGTCGTCAAAATGAATAATTGATGATGATCTTGTAAAATTGCAGGATTAAGCAGGAAAACAGCAGGTGATATTATTTGTTAATGATATTGATATTCTGAACAACTAAATTGGGTCTAACTTGGTGAAATTGTGCTTTCAGAAATAATTTTATTTTTAGATTTTTCACCAATATGCCCATTTTTCCAAACTAGTGCATTATCTACCTTCTTCTTCTATGAAAAATTATATGGTTTTAATAGGGCATCCGGCAAATAAAATCAATTTGTTTTGACTTGTCGACAAAATTAATGACTGATGATGATCTTGAAAAAAATTGCAGGATTACGCAGCAAAACAGCAGGTGATATTATTTTTTTCTTCATAAAAAGGATTTAATTGATATTCTTTACCATCTACAGGTAAGATGTTACAAAACTTCAGAAGTGTTCAACTTTTGTATTTCACCGAAGATGCTCATATCTCTATACTGGTTTGCTTCTTCCATGCAAATTTACAGGGTTTAGAATTGGCATTTGGCAAGTAAAACGTGTTTACTTGTCATCAATATGAATAATTGATGATGATATTCCAAAACTGCAGGATTATGCAACAAAATGGAAGGTGCTAAAAAAAATAAAAAATGATGTGATTGATATTATTCACCATCTACAGGTATTAATGTGGTAAAATTCATTTTTCCTATTTCACCAATGATGTCCATATCTCTATACTGGTGTTTTTCCTCACTTCTTCTATAAACATACCAAAGGGTTTCAAAAGGGCATTTTTCAATTTGTTTTTACGTATCATAAAAAACTAAGGATGGATGATGATATTTAACGAAAACAGGATTGAGCAGGAACACATCGGATGTTATTTTTCACAAAAATATACCAATCAATGCTATTTGAACCAGGTAAGGTAAATGGGTACCTGGTACGATTATTCCTTGAAATGCACTGTGCACTGATAATGGCTGCTTTAAAAGCTGAAGCTAGGGTAATAATTTCCAAAGCTCTTTGGAAACACATAGGGATGGTAAAGCAATGTTATATGCGCTATACAAGAACCAATTATTATTATTATTATTCACCATCCTAAAACTATTAAATATTTCTTATCAGACATACCATAACTTTGCCAAAATGACAGAGACACAGCACTTAACTATTTGTTATTCACAAAATGTTCAGGTAGTGAGAAAATCTGATATTTCAGTACACAAAGGTAAAATGTATGAAAGAAATAAATGTACTCCAAAATGCATCCCAACTGTGACAGATGTAGAGAAATTTGTTTAAAGTACACTTGACCGAGTAAAAAAAATAAAAAAATCTCTGAGCATGAACTTTCCCTGTTCTACAGTCAAATAAAATTGCTAGAAACCTCCAATATAACAGCAATTTTCATGATTTTGTGCTTCAACTGAAAGAGATAGGGGAGGGGGTGTACACCTCGAAATGTAATATTGTTGTCTTCATTTGAGGGAAAAATTCAGACAAACTTAATTTCTATTGATACATTCACAGGGAGTGATAGCATCAGCCGACATCAAAATCTGATTCAATCACAAATTTTGGGGAGAGACTGAAAAGCATGTCTGTATATTGTGTCTGCATATTGTTGGTTTCACGTCGCCAGAGAATTCTAAGTGAATTGGTATTGACCACATTGTATCTAATTTGCTTCGGTTTTCATTAGGCATGCCTATCAGGGGAGAAACTAGAGTTCCTCTGACAGCTCTGGGTTCAAAAGAGACGATTCTGACCTATATTTTCAGAAAAATAATTCTCAATTTCAAGATATTAATTGCAGCAAAATATGATGCTGCATACATTGTCATTCATGATAAGATGAATAACGATTATAAAACAGTTCAAGAATACGGGCAGTCTAATTGGTCGAATAACACCATGTGACCGTGCATTATTCTTTCCTACCACGCCCACTGTGCAAACTAGTTCCCATAAAAAATGATGACTTCTGAATAGAAGTGATTATAATGCACATCCAAGATGCGCGTATGTCTATCTCTGACACATTAACATAGAATTAATGCGCGATGAAATGCACATGGTTTCAAATGGCAAGGACACTAGATGCTTACTACGTGTGTGTTTGTATTTGGGTTTTTACAGACGTGTATCAATCAGATATGATTATTTACGTCTGGGGACCGACCTTTGACGTCACCATCCGAAAGACGTGACTCAGTTTCGAAACTGCATCCTCGGCTGAATCAGGTTGTAACTTCCACCGTTAGCTGGATTACAGGCGCACGCCACTCTTGGCATTTTGATCAGGTATTTTGCCTATTTTTCAACTTATATATTTATTCATATTTCCATAGTTAAACATATCAATCATGTTTTGAAGCTTGTGGATTAGTTATATCCACTGAACTTGGTTAAGTCACCACAATTATCCTGATAATAAACTTGACAAGTCTGTGCACATTCACAAATGCACTCGCAAACATTAATTATTTGTATTATTATGAATTAATTAATCAATAGTCAAACAATGTTTCAGTAAAAGAGGAATTTGTTCCTCAAAGTCAATCCTTCCACAAAGTATTGGCAAAATTACTTTTGTAATAAGACTCCTTGTTGACTGTCACAACTAGATTGATTTCATGATCATCATCGTGTTTCAAAATAACCCAGACAAGTTTGATTACGTCTTAAATGGGTACAAATTTGATCGAGGAGGACCATAATAGATAGAGACTATCATAATAATGTACTTTTGTACATTCATGATGCTGCTCTCTTTCAATCATGTTATACTGATGAAATGAAAATACAGGCTTTTGATCATATTGTCCAGAGCTGCCAACCTCCAGAACAGAAAAAATCAGTAATTTTAGGAATAAATCAGTAATTTCCTTAGTGGCGCTATGAATCTTTAAAAAAAACGGCATGCCAACACTGCGCGGATGCATGTGCACATGATTGTTTGAATTTTGTGTGATTTTACTCACACAAAGTTGCTAAATATTGATTATCAGGTCATGACAACACATCAGTTTTCCATGAAAAAATTGGCTTCTATTGGCACAGCACTCGCTACGATAACTCATTTTTTTACCCCCCCCCCCATTAAATCCGTAATTTTAGACAACATTCCCTAATTCCGTAATCGTTGTTAATTTCCGTACCAATTACAGGAAATCCGTACTAGTTGGCAGCTCTGATGGTCTATCAAGAACCAGTAGAGAAGTTAAAGAAAAATCCAATCTTGTTAAGGAGACGGGTGAAAGTTTGAATGGAATCACTACCGGTATACGTGTAGGTATGGGCTCTTCAACTTTGCTGAATCAGAAATGTGTCTGTTGTGTAGCGGTGGACAACTTGCACACATAATGACAAAATTTCATCTTTCTGCTTTTTCATAAAAATTAATTTACTTCAAGGGTTGGATTGCCCCTTAATCAATTCAGCAATTAAAGTAAAATCATCCAAAGAACATTGCATTATCAGTCTTTTTATTCACTATAACCTGAGCAACAACAACAAAATCATAAAAACCATAATATTGGCCCTTTTTGCAGTTGATATCATTTACCATGAAGGTTGTTGGGTTAAATAGAAGCAAAAAATGAGAGAAATGGGTCAGGGAAAGTTCGAGCAAAAACCAATTAAAATCAAGAAAGCTATGAATTATTGAAGGTGCAATCAATCAAACACAAATTAGCAACTCTGTGTCGGATCTTGCAAGCTCCCTCCCATTTGCCCTGTAATAAAAAAACTTTAAAAAATCTATATTTACCCTCAAGAAATTTGTCAATCATACGTTCACCCTAAATAAAATCTAAAGATAGTAAATATGTTTTATGCATCCCCTGTATGAAACAAATCTATACTGTCATAAAAAAATAAATAACAAAAAATCATGAAATTTTCTGTACAGAGCAATTTGGAGAGACCCTCTCAGGATATGTCATAGTATTTCCAATATGTGTTACACTGATGACAACTTTAAAAAATGTATAACTTTCCTATTTTTAATTGGATATTACCCAAACTTACACTAATTTTGGCTCTCTGCAACAACATATTTAGAATAGAATACAAATACAACAAATTGTTACGACATGTACCATCAAGAAGAAAAAAACATTCCTCCCCCCACCCCCAAAAAAAAGTTCAAAATAGTACCAGGTATTTTTATACCCCTAAGATTTCCACTTCAGGCTCCCATACAACTTTAGAACGAGAAGTGAGTTAAATCAATGTTGGAGGATATGACTTTAATAACAAAATCTTCAAGATGGTAAGCAAATAATTACCGTTGGTGAAGGTGATGGAACAAACTATCACTTCCGAGGCGATCTGGATGTAGCTATCTTTCCGAAGCGAAGCTGAGGAAAGATAACGTATGCATTCAGATCGCCGAGGAAGTGATAATTTGCCATCGCCTGAAACCAAAAGGTGATTATTTGCTTTATATTCCACATCGGAAACATTTAATTTCTTCCGTCATTTTAGAGCAACAAGTCATCAATTAACGGTGTACGATACGTACAGTGCATGCAGTATGGTGGTGTGACCACATTATAGTTTGCGCATGACCAAAGTTTGCGTACTAACACTAAAAGCGCTTAAAGAGGAGAGCAATACGCAGCGTAAACTATAAAAATAAAGTACGTTGCCCTGTGTAGATAGTACTACTATCTACACATTGTAACAAACTTTTTGCTTCTCCCAGCAATGTTGGCCGAACTATCTTTCATCACGTGATTAGAGCAAGATTCTTAGTATGTGGAATATAATAGCCAATATATATTCATACCCCTAGAATGATCAATTCTGGCTCTCATAATACAAGCCTTCTTGAGAACCTGAAGGTTGTTCAATAACGCTCTTCTGGGGGGTGCTTCACAAAGACTAAGATCGACTTTAAGTTGGACTTAACTATAGCAGGCCAATTCATGCCACTGGTTGCTCTCACCATTATAATCTTTAAATAATATTTTTTTTCCTTCAATAATGAATTATCAAAAAATGTAAATTCTGTAGATCTGTGACCATGATTTGTACGTCCCTTGAGAGACAAATGCCAGTTGATGGTGACAGCAAGAGTGGCATGAACAGCCTGCCATAATCAAGTCTGACTTAAAGTCTATCTTAGTCTCTGTAAGACACTCCCCGGGTCTCTTCCCACAAAATCTTCACATGCATCCATTACCTTTCTCTATGTAATGCTCCAGGCTTCTTCTCCTTGTGTCTAGCTGCTGATCGGAGAGCGTGAAGGGCCACTTGCCGGGAAACTTAGGAAACTGGTAGTCGATGAACTCCCTCTTAAGTTTGGCGTGGACGTTGGCAAACTCGCTGTATCGGTGTGAGCAGAGCAGTCTGCCTGCCATGTAGACGTTGTAAACCTGAAGGGGAAAAAAAATAAATCAAATAAGGATGTAAACATCTCTAGCATTACATATGATGTTGAGTCAAATTTGACCAGAGAACTCCTGGAATAGTTCTTGAAGAAAATTGGTCTATGAACTCTTCTTAGAGCTAGGCATGGACATTGGCAAACTCGCTGTATCCTTGGAGCAGAGCAGTCTACCTACCATGGAGATGTTATTAAATTGAAAAGAAAAAATATTAGAGAAGGATGTAAATATCTATAGCACTACACTGAAATAATATTTTGTGTAGAAAAATGGTTAAATGAATTCTCCTTTAATAGAGCTTGGCGTGAATGCCAGCAAACTCGGCAAGCGTTGTGTCTATGCCTGAAATAAGATGGAAACTGATGTTGTAAGTAACTTAAAAAAAATAATACAAAATATGACTTTTGTGGGCATTCAATTTTTGAAACTTGAACTGTTCCTAATAAAGTAAGCCATTTCCCATTAATGGCCCTAAACAACGGTTAAAATGGTACTCCGTAATAATATTTACGCTGCACCCCCCCCCCCCATTTTTAACTCCTGAAATTTTAACCTGAAGAAATCTGAATTACCATTACCAGCAATCCCTATTTCCACACTAATGGCATAGATGTTTATACATTTATATTCAACTACAATAACACTGTTCTAAAGCAGACAATGCATACATGTATAAGCTTCATTGACTATTCACGAAAACCTTTCCAAAGCACAAGGTTTTAAATAGAAACAGAAAATTTACATTTCTTTTATTAGTTTTAGTAGTAGTTGTTCAGGATTTATTAAAGCAGATTTGGATTCTAACACTAACTCGACATGAAGGAAGCTTGAAGCAAAGAATTCATGAATCTCATTTCATGTTTGGAATAAAAGTTGGTTCACAGTGTACAAAATTTTGCAAACATACAAAAATGAAACATTGTATAAACAATTATCATACAGCAAAATGGGCTCACACACATGAACAAGTAAAGCAGAATGCAACATTGTATAAAGAAACTAATTTAGAAGACGTCTGGGCCCTGTCTTATAAAAAGTTGATATTAATCGCAACTATGTACATAAGAGATGGGGAAGTGCAAACTTGGGATCAATTAGAGGACCTGCGATTGATTAGGATCTATTACAACTCCTTATAAGACAGTGACTAGGCCTAGGTGACATATTTAGTAATAGCGTAGACAGCTGGCCAATCATCAGAGCCCACTCACGATAAGCCCTAACCAGTTTACTGAGTTTTTTTCATTCAAAACGATGGTCAAACATCCATTTCATTATACAACATTTTGTGATACAGCACGTCGTGATCTTCTAGATCCCTTGTTGACCATACATTGCGAGACAAACGAATATCACTAGCAATATTATTTTCGATACTATATCCACAATGAGTAAAACATATAATGTCTTAAAACGTTCACACTAGGAAGAAAAACATACTTATCATATAGCTATATGGTTGTCATATAGAGCTCTACATGATGGATGAGACTAGTCTAAACAGGAGTAAATCTCAGAATCACACAATCTGGGTTATTATCTTTTTCGAAGATTTAGAAGGCAGCCGTGCCAATATTCATGAACATGCTTTTGCCTGGAACGAAGAGAGGCAGGATGACATGCGTGAAGAGAAATTGTAAGAAAAACGTCAACAAAAAGCAAGTTTCCTCGGCTAAATGCAAATTTGCCATGGGCTGTTTCATCTTTAGACATATGGAAATGCGACTAGCAAAAATAGGTGGCGTAGCCTGTTTTGGTTTATATTGTAGGATGGGGTGTAGTTTAACCAGTTGTGAGAACTGGTAATGTCAATGTGATGTAGTGTCGGATTACTTTCCCATCTGTTCCAACATATAAACTGACTAAAATTTAAATTTTTACAAAAATTCATTGCTCAGGAGGGTCTATTTATTTTGGAGGGTCTATTCTTTTTAGAGGACCTTTATAATATGCTATCTGTAATATATTTAGAGAAATGCCCCAAGGGGAAAGGAACTTAAGAACAAAACAGAAATTAATATCTTTGTATACAGCCAACGGGAGAGTTTTATCCACACCCTACGTCACAATCCACTAACCAAACTACCAATTTGATAATCGCATATATTTGGTGATCTCATATTTCAAACATTCATAACTTCCTTACTATTAGTCCGATTCATTTCAAACTTTTGCCATTCTGTTTCTGGTATTTTTCTGCTCAACTTATTACAAGGGTTGGATTGTCCTTTAAATGTTATATTTCCATGGAAATCTGTTAAGAGCAGCTCCGGCTAGAAGTGTGTGTTAAAACTATCCAGGATCTATGGTTCCTTTATTAATAGGCCTTGTTCTGATAAGAAGCAGTAAACCATGGAAGTATTCATCAATAATGACAGAAGCGCCATCCGCTCCATATTTCTGTATCTCAGAACAGAGAGTTGAGAGAATACATGCAGGACCTTTATTGTGCACAGTTGCCATTCATTTACGCTTTGTTATTCTTTTTAAAGGGACACGTTTTACCGCTTCAAATCTGAATGCGCCTCTATATTAAGGGTATGAACACTAATGGCATCAATGTTACTAACTAGGTTTTAGTTACCTGAACAACCTTAAACAAGATAGATATAGGGAGGAAGGAATTACACTGAACTAACATGTAGAGGGAATATACCTTGTAGGAGATGGAGGTGGTTTGAAAGAAGAGGATGTTGGGGGAGGGGGAAAAAGGAGGAGGAAAAATGAGGGGGAAAAAGGAGGGGGGAGGAAGGGGGAAAGGAAGGGGTAAAAGGGAGGGGGAAGGAGGGGGAAACAGGAGGGGGGGGGGGGAGGGAGTTGAAAGGAGGGTTTGACAGATGGAAGGTATTGCGGAACAATTCCATAGTTTGAGGGTAGGACAGACAGAGCGTGTGTCTCCTGTGACATGATAGGATGATACGCTAGAGGGGAACTAGGGGAGAGAGAGAGATGGGTATGGAAAGGGTAAAGAAATGTTGACACAGCAAAAAATAGATGCCACTAGAATGGAGAATAACATTTTTTCTTCTTCTCAAAATGAAAGAGGGGACCATGGTTAATCGAATCAAGGCGACGCAGCAATCTCAATGTAGGTCATTTTATCTCCTATTAATTCTAGCATTAGCGTATACGAAAAAAAATAGGGCAGATAATCAAACTACCCACCACATATTTTTCTCCATCACTGGTAATGTGCTGGTAGTCTGGTATGGTTATAGGCACAGGTCGTTTGTCGCTGTAATCGCAGTAGGAATACCCGGACGACTCGTCGCTCTGGTCTTTCTTCTCCTCGCGGAAGTTGGGCACCGAGATGACCGTCAGCGTGAGTTCGTTGCCCCCCTGCTTGATGAGGTCCACCACGAACTTGTGAGTTGCGCCCTCAACGTCCATGCCATTTCTGTTGAAGATAAGAGAGAATGAAGATGGTCATTACCAGCTGAAGATAAGGAAAGATAACTGTTGACCTTGACAACAGTTGACCTTCGACACACACACACAAAATATTATTACCATTTATTTGGCATTTAAAAGATACAATACCACAAAGATAGGAGATAATAATAAAATGCGCCATCGATCTAGTAAACTATCATTGAGGCGCAGAGGGATAGAATTAGAATGAGTTACAGAGAGAAGTGAGAAAAAAAAATGAAAAAAAAATATGCCTTTCATCATATAATTAGCTAAAATAACATGCAAACATATATGACTTTAGATTCTTTTTAAATGTTTCTAGATATAAACTAAGTAACGAACAAATGATTCAGCTTCCCCTGCTGCGCTTCCTGAAGGATTCTGGAAGAAAAAAATAAGAAATGTGGATTTCCTATGACCCTTTGACCTTTCCTATTGACTCCTGGAAGCGACTAGAGGAAGCTATGAACAAAATTACAATAAATGCACTTTTGCAAAATTATCAAATTCATCTTAATTTTTAAAAATTCAATTTCCAGTTTCTTTCATGTAAACACATAAATCCGATATCAAACAAATTGGTGAAAAAACAAAACCATTATCAAAAAGGCCAACAATAGCATAAAACTGTGAATTTTATAAATATTTTTTTTTTTTAATTTAAGAAAAGGCGCTTTGTGGTTGATATAATCATGTCCTCTTCAAATGAAACCATTATATATGGTCACTAATATATTTCCTCGTCAAATAAAACAAATTGGTATGCTCACTAATGGCTTCCCAATATATTTGATTAATTTCACATAATTCACATTAAATTCTATATACATTATATTTATGAAATGATATCCTCATTACTATTGTAACAGCATAACAAAATGAATTGTCATTACATTATAATTAGTATAATTTCAATTTCAATTGCTTACTAATATAATTCCTCATCAAATGAAATAAATTTGTATGCTCACTAATGGCTTCCCAACATCTCAATTAATTTCACATAATGCACATTAAATTCTATATACCGGTACATTATATATATAAAATAATATCCTCATTACTATTGCAACAGCATACAAAATGAATTGTCATTATATTATAATTAGTATAATTTCAATTGTATTATAATACATTCATGACCAGTACATTATAAACTACAGCGCTGTGTCCGCTCTGTCTCTTTCATTGTCTAACAATGTACACTTATATTGATTAGCAATACGCCCCCGTCCTCGATACCAAATCAACCAAAAAAAAATAACAATAACGGAGCATGGAAGCAATCAAACTAATTATTCTCTTTCTCCTCATTAAATCATACCGAAAAACAGTCTGAGAAGGAAAAAGACAAGAGCATGCATGCATTAATCAACTTGAATCCGCAGAACCTCTGTCCATATATATCTCTCTCTTTCTATCTCTTTAGCTATCTACATCTTGTTTCTCTCTCACATCTGTCTGTCTGTGTCTGTCTGTCTCGTCTTTCTCTTTCGGTCTGTTTCTTTGTCTGTCTCTCCCATTTGTCTCTGTTTCTGTCTCTATCTGTCTGTCTGTCTCTCTCTCTCTAATTATCTAACTATCTTTTGTTTGTCTCTCCCCTCTGTCTGTCTATCTGTCTCTCTGTCTCTCAATTTAACCCCAATCTACTTCATATCACACACGGACAAACATGTGATGCATCTGTAATTGGGCTCTTATAAATAATGGATGATGAGAATTTTTCTCCCGATCCCCCCCCCCCCCCATGTCTGGCCCATAATTGCAGATGCTCTGATATTTTACGATGAATACTTGTTTTTTTTCCCCCTCCATCCTCTCCTTTTGTTGAGGAAATTGTGCAAGGCAATTCTGCAGGAATGATTTATGTCATACTGATAAGCTACAAGCACAATAGATTAATTATCTACGCCTGTTTACGTGCCAGAGAAAAAGAACTATTAAAGGCACACTGTCCTACTTGTAGCTACTTGCTCCCTCTATATAGAAAACTTCCCCAATCGGTGCCTGTTGGTCCCCCATGATCCTCTTTTTCTTATGTTAAATGAGAGCTGAGTTAATGAGATAGCCACCTGTCACAGTGACCTTGATGGCTCTCTGTGTGGTCTAATCCCTTCTGGCCCAGTAGTGGTGACGGTCTTTAAATGAGAGATGGTGGTGAGGACAAACAAGAATCAAAAAGAGAGAGTGGATGTTATCAAGTGATATTAACTTTTTATCAACTTTTTTAATGGATGCATTATAAATTCAATTCATTTCTGTAAATCTTTAAATCAATTTTTATGCATTCAATTCATAATTTTGATTCAAATATATCAAAACAATGAATTGCAGGTAATATAGAATGTAATTGGTAAGGCCTTAATTGATCTTCTGTTTCATTGTGTACACTGTTTTTTTCCATCCAGTTGGCTACTGGGAATTAGGATGTGTAAAGCTACTTACTTCATCAAGAAAGCGATTTTACATTTCTAAATATCATATGTTCAACTTTTCTTCCCATGGAAACTAATGGTACATTTACCATTGAGAGAGAAAAATAATGTATGTAAATAGAAGATGAAGGGTATATATATTCTATATTATGTGATTTGTTAAACTAGGAAAAGAAAAAACTTATAACCTTAACTCTCCAGTCTCCACACACAAAAAGATCAACACTAGAGATCTATCTTTTTTCCTTTACTTACAGATACAGAATACATGGTTATTTTTAAAATAAATTAGCAAAAACAATATGGACAAAACAACAAAGAAATTCTTTATTTTAGCTTCAAAAGATATATTGACAAAACTTTATGTTAAAAAAGCAATTTGTAACAAAAGACTGAACATTGAAGGGCAAGACTAGCTTCTATAGATTATAAAAAGAGAATGAGATGCAAAGTGTCGTCTTTGATCAAGAGCGGAACATGATAAATAGAACAACAAACAACCATTTACTCAATCTTCATTAGATGTGAATAGAGAATGTGAAGACATAGTAAAGGAATTCAATACTAAAATACCATCTTAACACAATTGACTAAATTACTTGGGACAGGACAAACAAAGAGCTTCAACAAGCCATGGCTTTTATTTGTTTTGGGTATTAACTTGACAATCTAAATGTATACAAAATTGGAGCTTTGGGGCAAAGATGTATCAGGGAGAAAATGAAAACTGATAAGTAGAAAAACTAATGGGGTCTCCTCAACTCATGGCATGAGATCGTATTTGACAGAACCATACCGATGGAATGAACTGTCATCAGGTTTCTAGGTTTCACATGAAAGGAGAGTTAGATGAGAGCAATGAGACAGAATACTCCTCTCCCCTACAAAAAAAACTTGTTGCCATGGTAACAAATGTGAGGGAGACCTGGAGAGACAGCTGAAATGTCAAGCTTAGTATCTGCACGATTCATCACAAATGCTTCGGTGAAATTTATTGGCTGCTATTATGAGCTATCATTACCAAAAGCCTTTATGATGTTTTCAAACTCCCTTTCAATTCTTTGCGATTTATTTCCTTTGAACGACTTTTGGCCCCCCCCCCCAATGGGTAAAATATACGATTGATGGTAATTTTGCCATTAATGACCAACTTCCTTGGAAACCTGGATTTGATTGGCTTTTGTGTGATTTTGTCATGATAGTTAATATTGATGGCAAAGTTATCATCAATGGTAAGTTTCATGCAACAGGGCCCAGTTCATTTATTCTCCTGAAATAAAAATTAAAACCCCAAAGTATTTGTAGCATTCAAGTTTGTTTGTCTTCTAAAAACATCAACATCAACCCCCTCCTTCCTCACCATCTCTTTGATGATCACTTTATCAAATTTCTTTTCCTTTTCTTCTCTCTCATCCTTTCATCCATCATTCCTTCCATCGTTTCTCTTTGTTTATCAATTTATCTCTTTCTCTCTTTTTCTCTTCTTCTCTACGACCCTTTCATGTTTCTTTTCGTTTATCAATTTATCTCTTTCTCCTTTTTCCTCTTCTTCTCTTTGATCTTTTCATCTGTTTCTTTCTGTCTATCACGTTACCTGTCTCTTTTTTCCTCTCCTTTTCTTTACATCCCTCTCTGAGGTTATAACACATCCTAAAGTATTAAACATCAGGCTGAATTTTGAAAGCAGATACAGACAAAAACTGAAAGTGAAACCCACAGTGAAATTTTGTCACTTATTCCTTTCTTCTGGAATATTCATGAATTCACACAGCAAGTATGGTTGAGTGTTTGGACGCAAGAGTCAAGCCTACTGAGCGAAAACTTGGGAAAAGGCATTTCTCATTACGGCATAAGGAAGGTGGAGGGAAGAGGCGGAAAATGGGCATATTGATCGATGACGCAGGGACTGAAATGTGCGAGCATTAATGTCCCATTGATCATCAATTATTCACCACTTTTGATGTGATTTATTTCATATCAATAAAATATCCTGCATCAAATATGTGACACACATGTATACATACAAATGAGCGAGGTTTTGAATAGCCACAGGACACTGACGTTTTGTTTTGCATATAACATCTGCTACATGCACAAGTTCAGAGGATCGGTTTATTTGATCAACATTTCAATCTTCGTTATGTACCATCGACTGAGAGCCAGGAGAAGATGTCTCAAAATGTCCTTTCTTGAGCTTATAACGAACACATCCAGGCGGAAATGTGTTCTGTCACAATCATACTTAATCAAAAAGGGTTGATAAAAAAAAAGGAAATTCCCCCTTTTTCTCTCAAAAGGTCCTTATCAAATTGACCAGGATGGAATTACTGTAAGGGCTCTTTCAGATACGATGCGGCAAATCGCCAGGGGGGGACAAAAAGCTGCTTTTTTATGTGTGCATGAATGGCAACTGCACAACAACAAAGGGTTTATGGAGACCTTTAAATCCAAGCTGAAATCTTATCTTTTTTAACAATACCTGTACTTGGCACTATGACACTCATCCAAACTCTCTCATTCTTTCGATATTTCTTGTGCGCCTCGGAACAGAATTGTCTAGATAGACGGCGCTATACAAATGCCTATCATTATTATTATTGAGACGTATTAACTTTAGCTCTGTGTTTTAGGAAAGGAAACGTGAAGTGTTTTACACTTTACATCGTCATTACAAAATACATTTGTGGTTTAGCATATATATCTGAACAAGGTTTCAGAAGGCAAATTTTATCACCAATTTTTTTTTAGCGTCTTCCCACTGCTTGAATAATTACCTGGTAAAAGATTTCCCTATCATTTAGATTTTTACTAATACACTATATGAATATAAGGACTGTCTGCATCAGAACGAAGTTACAAAATAACCCACTATTTTCAGACTCAGGATATTTTCCCCAAAACTAGCTCGAACGGGCACATATTAGCCCACTGTTTCCCAAATAGCCGGCTATTTTGGAAACAAGACCAAGATTTCTCTGGATATTTTCTCAACCATATTACCCGCTGATTGGAACTGCGGGCCGATGAAGACGTAAATTAACTGGCTAATTTGAGATCGGGCTAGTTAAAATAGTGGGTTATTTTGCAACTTTGGTCTGATGAAGACAGGCCTTATGTTGCAATAAGAAGTTACCACAGCTTTTAAGCATTGAATTAAACACTTTTAATCCAGTCGATATGAAAAGTTATGTGGTAACATTATACCCCTCAATGCTCTACAGACTCAGAGTAACAAAATCTCTCCTTTGATATTATGAGTAGCTTCCTTACACCACTTTCTAGACTTTTCCCCACGTTTGTTTGCGAATCTCGTTTTCCCTTTCCACGAACGTTGCACGATACAATTTTGTCTGAATCTTTAATAAGGATACAGTAACACTCTACTGTATTGCCAGGCATTGATTTTTGCGTTAAGTTTTCCTAGCGATGTAGTGACCAGATATCTTCATTAGGTTATCATAGATGGTTCGTGATGTTAGCAAGCAAATTCAGCAAAAACGAGGGTTATTTCTTCGGGAAGAGAGAAAGCAGATAAAAAGGGCAAATGTGCGAGATGGATTAAACAGAAACTGGGCCATCTGTTGAGAGCAAAAAGGTCATTAGTTGAATATTTGAGGTGCGAAGAAGATAAAACTACCTTATAAAATGTTTTTTTCATGTTTTCTTGTAAAAACATATTTGAGTTTAATTCATCTGAAACTCAATCTTATCAAAAGTTATTATGTTTCTCAGCAGAAAACCTGATATCCATTCAAATAAATATTTGATGAGCCTTCAATATTACAGAGTCAACATGAACAACAAAAAACTTTCACATGATCTAAACAAAAATGATGTACCAGAAATTTGACATTTCACCATATGTCCTATCATAATGAATGAATTTCTCATCATTTACTGATCAAAGTCTACTCCATCTCGCAGCACGATAAAGATGTTGTGAAAAGATCTACTTCTGATAAGCCAAACTGATGGTGATACATAGTGAATAACGTATAGTCGCTAGAGAATCGGGAGGTCATCAGCATTTGAAGGGAGTGAGAGAGAGAGAGAGAGGTGACGGAGAAGAGAGGTGACGGAGAAGAGAGCCAGTTTCCGAGCCTCCATGAAAATAAGCCAGCATCCATTCGGAGAGTAAATAGAAAGAAGTGGAAAGGGATCTATCGTCTAACTAAGCTAATAAATGAAGCTCACCCTCTCGGAAGGAAAACACAAGAGAATCCTCTAAACCGATGTAATTTCATCATATAATGCAATTGAGAAGGTGAAATGCGCGCTCCTGAGGGGGACGAAGGACGCCCTCGTGTGACGCCGGCCAGTTAGAGCTATTTTGGTGATCGATGCGGTAATGAGATGGAGTTTTCACCCCCTACTTCGGTGTCTACACATTGGATGTAGAAGATGAGAGGGTGTTTAGAGAGGGATAATTCTTCTTATTTGATTCACCAATGCAGCAGGTTATTCACTGTTTGAACATGATGCAATGGGAGAACATTTCCCATGCATTTTCCATATTATGTAAAAGGCAACCGGGATCCACTTTGAGAGGCTTCATGATTTACAAATTGGACAACATTTAAAAAAAAAGGAAATCTTAATGAATCAATTCAAACTTGCAGATAAAAGACAAAGAACAGTTTGGAAAAAGAAAGGAGTTACCAGTACTACGCCCGCCCAATAGTAACTGCGTGGACAAACAGTGTACACCTCATGTTTATGTGCTCCTGACTCATGAGATGCTATTTTAGATATATAATATCAGAAGAGATGACATGAACATTATGCACTAATAATTGTTTGTCATAGTTCATTGAAAGAAGCATATAAATGATGTGGGAGGTGCTTAAACTTTAATTGGAAACTCTTCAAACTGAAAGAGACTTTGTGATCATTCATTCCTTCAAGTTTGCCAGAGTTGTGAAATTGCAACCAACAAAAGTGCATATGTGAATAAATAAACCTTCTCTAGGCAATAGTACATTGTACTTATGTATTGTACAAAAACAAACATTGCTGTTTAAATATCAGAAAGCAATATTTAAGCACAGCCTTGTGCTGCCTGTTTTATCTCTTAAATGGAACAGTTGTTAGAATTTTCAGGTCACTATCATTTCTGGACACCATCTTTCCTTGGAGATCCTGCTAGTATTAAGACATGTGTATAGAAAATAATAAGAATAATAATAAAAAACAGCAAAGACTTTTACCACTCACATTTCAGCGAAAAAAGGCTCACAAGTTGAGCAGGATAGCATGGGAAGGGTAACTAATCTGCACCGATATTAGCCTGGATCATCCAAGCTTGAGACAAGTCCCAGATACATGATTATCTAGGTTAATGAGCGTGTCGGGAGTTTCTGTTATCGGTACCCTAAATAGACCCACCAAATGAAGGAGAAATGCAGTGTGATATTTTGTTTTGACCTGTTTATAATGCCAGACCTGATGTTTGCACCTAGATGTGCTAGTACTTCAATCTCTTGAGAAAGATAATTTTTCTCCTAAAAAAAAGACTGATGTTTTAGCCCTCGGTATTTCGAAAAGATTCCTGAACAAACTTGATGTTTTCTACAAGCTCCATTTTAGGAATAAATCTTAAAAGTTTGGATCTAAATGCATAGGGTATTAGTTAATATTTTGAAAACACAAAGAAAGAGTGACAACGATACATGTTCATAAAAGTCATAATGAATTTTCATAATATATTATCAATATAGATTTCTTTGATGTTGAAATGTGCAATATGGCATTCCCAGGAATACAACGACAGTATAACATATATGTAAAGCATTTCAAATACAACTCTCAGCTTTAGTGCTTACTGTAAGAGAAGCCCTGAAAACAATATACCAAAAGTACAGCATGCAGATTGATAGTGAATGAGTCCACTAATCAACCAACTCAGCTACAAAGTGCAAAGAGTACAAAAATCAATTTCGCAAATTATTTTCAAGCAATGACGATTGCTCTGCTAAAATTCTTCTTGGTAAATGATGATAAATTCCTCCCCTTTTCAAAGCAAGGAGTCAGACATATATCATTATCTATTAAGAGTCAGAAGGTCCTTATCTCTTCCTTAAATGTCTTGAGCCAATGCCCTTCTAGTTCTCAGCAGACAATGTCCTCGGAGGCGATGCAATTGTGACCTTTCATCGTCTTCTCTCTAATGTGGTTTCGCTGGGAGAAATAATTACACGGAGATGTGTTGAACCACTTCTCATGCGTGATCCCTTTGCTTCGTTTAGAAGTCGAGATAATCCCGGGCTGGGGAGGAACCTTTTAATTCCAGCCGTTCTCCTCTTGAATCTGGCTCCAGAAAACAAGAATCAATTACCCCCAAGACACAAGCTTAGATCATTTTCCATCTTCGGCTGTACTTATCTGAGGATATGTTTATACGGGACCATCGTAGCTTTAAGCTTTCAGTTTGCTAAACCTCAAATTTTAAGCAATGATGCACTATTATTCAAGGGTGAGGGTTCACACACAGAACAAAACTATGAGTATTGAACAATTTAGCTTGTACGTAGCTCTAAGCTTTAAGTTTGCTCAACCTCAAATTCTAAACAATGATGCACTATTTAATAATAAGAAGGTTCACACCAGACCAGAACTAGGAGTATTAAAAATTTTAAACTACAAGCTGGGTAACCAGACATTTTTAACTACATGCTAGCATTTAACCTCAAAGGTATTGTATCCGCACATCACATAACTTCGAGTGATGACATCCGCTATTAAAAACAGGTGTCGTCACTCGTGGTTTATAACTTTAAGTAAACTTTAAGTTTAAAACCATGAGTGTCTGCATGGTCTGTAAGTACAAGAGATAACCAAGAGTTTTAAAACCAAAACCTAAACTTTAAGTGAACCTAAATGTAAACTCTGCTACACAGGTGAAGAAAGCTGTTTCTCGAACTCATTACCCATCTGTAATCCCGTATCAAGCTATAAGATGGGGATCAGTTTCCTAGATTTGGAAGGCAAGAGAGAGATCAGCTAGCAAGATGGAGAGTAGTTCCCACTCTTAATTTCAATTTCAATCAATATTTCTTTCACCCATCACTCACAATATAAGATATCATATTTTTATATTCTCACTATCATTGCTTACATGTAACTCTTGCAGTGCCATTAATTTTTCAAACATGTTTGCGACTAAGATTTCATCATGATAGTTAGAAAAGACGGTTTCTCTGTTGCACTTTTGATTTGATAAAAACATTGCTCTTTGATATACAAATAAAAAAATTTAAGACCCCTCTTTTCTAAGGAAAGGCACATTTATTCTTGAAAACATATTCTACATCATAATCAAATATGAGTGATCAAAAGTCAAAACTACTTTGTAACTTTGGTGCAAAGAGGTTAAATGGTATCTTGTTTAATTGAAATTACAACACAAAATCAAATTAAGATTCATTGAATGGCAAGATGACAATGAAAACAAATTAAATATACTTACAGTACAGGGTAGGGTTATTTTTGTTCTTGTAAAACATAAAGAGAGGGCAAAGAAAAACAACTATTTCTTATATAAATTTATCTTATTAAATAGCTTTAAATGAGATGTTACACTTTCTTTCAAGGATTTTTGGATATCTTTATTCCAAGTGAGAGCATTTGCATTTTCACCTACCATATATCAGATCAACACTTTTTACCTGTGTTTTGTGCCCAAATACCAACACTTATCCCATCCTAAATCCTTACTTAGCATTTAAAGAATGAGACAAGAATACCCTTTCAAATATCAGCAATATGTGTAACAGGATATATTGGAGTGTGCTTGTTACGAAAGATGGACAAAATAGGGTATCGATGCTCTCTTTCCCTCCCCCTCCAAATTTTAAACCTTTCCAAAATGCCACGAGGAGGTAATCTGAAATGGATATTGGAGGAGGGTAAAAACTGTGTTAAGCACTGTTTGCACACTCAGATCCTCAATGTTTGAGCCTTTCCTTTTTCTCCTTATAATTTTTTTTCCTATTCCCCTTTCTAGACAATGACGTAAGCAACATTGGGGCCACGAGATGAGAGAAACGAACCCGAGTCTGATGAAATTGGTGTGGAAAATCACGCTCCGATCTATATCCCTCATGTTCATTCGTCATTATTCCCTAAAATGCTATTAAAATGCCATGTGCTGATAAAAGAATGCACATTGTATGTCACATTGGCTTTTCTCTTCATTTCCGGGAGTCTACATTAAGTTTGGCTGTTTTGATTCCATCTAAAGTCATTACTGAGAGTTCCAAGATTTTAATCAAACCAAACAAACAAACATATAACAAGGTATTGAACCTAATAAAAGAGATGGAAATGGTTAATTTGATAATAACAAATTTAGTTTTCATGAAAGTTAAAAACTCTACACTGTACCTATCCTTTCAGTTCTTCTTAGAGCTAATGTATCTCCTTCCTTTTTACCATGCAATATTCCTCAAGAAAATTTACTGCATTTGAACAACATTTACCAGTTAGAACCTACTTTTGTTTAAATCGGGTTACAATTATCATAGATACATCCAGAACTACAGCCGAATTGTAAACCTTTTTGCTTGTAAAATATGAATTGATTCCTCAGCCAAAGTTGTTATCTCATAAAACATCAACAAAACCCTGGTGGTGCCTGCGAACAAACATACACAGGACAGTTGATCCAGCTAGCCATCCCAACACAGGCATATCCTCATCAGCTCAAGAGTGCCAAATAGCCCGCTATCTCTGATTTGGGAAAAAAGCCTGAAGTTACAAATCGCGTCTTCATCAGCTCAAGATTTGACCTTGAAACTTGAAACTTGAAACTCAAGCTCAAGAAATTAGCTTGAGATATTTTGCTCAGCGTTCGCGCATAATGCGAGTCTTCGGGCTGGTGAAGACGCACCGGACAAATAGCGGGATATTTTGCAAACTAGCCCAAGATATCTTGGGATGATTATCTCGACCAAATATCCCGCTAATTGCAACTTCAGGCTGATGAAGACGCAAATTAACTGGATAATTTGCGATCGAGATAGTTCAAATGGCGGGATATTTGGCAATCTCGAGCTGATGAGGACAGGCCTATAGAGTCATGGATACTCGGCAAGAGCGCATCTATTGAGAAAGGTCCCCAATCCCGGGATGAGGATGTCAACACCCCTGTTTAAGCTTCATCCTCATCTCGACAGACGATGGGAATGTTTTCTCAGTATTCTAAAGCCTACCCTATTTACATTCACTTACTACTCATACTGGCGCCATTCCTACAATGTTCTTCAGACACCTCCTATACACGAAGGAGCCAAATGACCCTAGATTTCTCCCACAGTCCCACAACACACAATCTGATGCTGCTTTGACATGAATACAGGCCAAGATTCTACAGATGATCTCTACATACAAAGAGGGCGAGAAACCCTATATTTCTCCTACCATCTCCTCACCCTACAAAAAACTATGCAATGAGCAGTAACATTATTACATACAGACTACTTTATACATACGTGGTGTATAATAATTACATTATAAGAAGGAGCCAAGTAATTACCCTATAATTTGTCCTCAGTCCCACAAAGACAATCTGATGCTGCTTTTACATCAATACAGGATAGGTTTCTATGGACAATCTCCATGTTTGAAGAGGGCAAGTAGCCCTATGTTTTATCTTACAGTCCCATGATGATGTAAAACACTGTGCAATGAGCAATAACACTAATACAACCAGTTCGTAAATTTCACTATAAGAAGGAGCCAAGTAATTACCCTATAATTTGTCCTCAGTGCCACAAACACCATTTGATGCTGCTTTTACATGAATACAGGCCAAGTTTCTACAGACGATCTCTACAAACGAACGAAAGTGGACAAGTAGCCCTAGTGTTTTATCCTGCAGTCCCACAATGACGTAAAACACCATGCAAAGCAGGAATTACATGAATTACGCTGTATTAACAGACACCCTCTTTGTACGAAGGAGCCTACATTTCTCTTACTCCAAAGCCTACTCAATTTACAGTCCCTTACAGCTCCTACTGGCACCATTCTCCACAAATGGGCCATGCATGTAACCCTATATTTCTCCCGCAGTCCCACACACACCATCTGATGCAGGATTTACATGAATGTGGGCTAGACGGAGAACACAACCCTAACTGCACGTGCACCAAGACCATATATTTGTTTACCGCCATTCTCTTGAATCCTCCCGAACCTAGAAACAGAGGCCATGAAGTTGTCAGGAGGACAATTCTTTGCGCACAGCCTGTCAACAAGGGGTCGAGAAGGGGGGCATGATGATGCAGGCAGAGGTGCGATTCAGATGAGGGCTGTAGAGAGGACATGTTTACATGCCAAACACGTCCACTCGACTGCGGTGCTGCGAAATCGATCTACTTTCAAGCTGTTTTCCAGGGCAGGGCAGGGTAGGGTGCTGGATGTCTAGCTGGCAGGAGACATTCGGTATCTCAGATATTGAATGTGAATCAACAGGTTGATTGGCTTGTGTTATTATTGCTAGTGCATTCAGACTGCATTTCATTTCCTCTAACAACTCTCTCTCTTCATTATGTCTTCTTCAATATGAAGTATATCACTTTTTACCCTACAATGTAACGGTTGTAACCGTACATATCACAGCTTCATTTCCCTTTTTCTACCACTAAAATCAAATCTTTCACTTTCCTTAAGAAATGCATTCCATCCCAAAAGAATTGCTCATAACGATTATGAAGCTATTTTTAACAGATGAAGATCTTTGCATTAACAACACAAAGAAAGTGCTCAAAAATGTTCTTTGGGGGCATTTTGCCCATTTACCATCCCTACTATCTCTCTTTTTATATTGCTTTCTTTAAAATCAGTCTCAATCGTATCTGTGTCTCTGTCAGTCTCTCTTGCTCTCTTTCTTTCTACCTCTCTCTCTCTTACTTTACCATCTATGTTGTGTATTTCTAGAAGATATCTTGACAAGTCTGTACTTGTATACATGTATATCACACAAGCAAACAAAACACTATGCAAATCAGTTTCGTGCATCTGATCTCAAGAAGGAAATCCCCTCCCACAATAAATTATATAAATTCTATGTTACAATTTTTTCGAGGTCTTTTTCTTTGTTGAAGAGATCAATATTAACATTGATTTAAAAAAAGAATCAAAGCAACAATGACATACAAACTAACAATTTATTTAAAATACTTTACAAGGACCTTCTTCTCTCTCTTTATGCTGCATAATATCTTTTAATACCTCATCTTTCATACCAAGGTGAAGTCCATTTTTCTTCACTTACAGCCTATGTTATTAATGTTATCATTACTTGTGCGCCTGGTGCATTTAATCGTCAAGCGTTATTGGCTTTTACAGATGCACCATTTTCCATTTTTACTATGGTTTATGCTTTCATATTTTCTTTATATTTAAAATGTTAATAGGTCAATCTATTTCTAATTTTATATCCTTATCTGCTATGATATTCCATCCTTTATCTTTGTATATATTGTGTCGATGATGGAAATAAATGTTGATTCAATTCAAATTCAACACTGCAGCACTCAACAGCACCTGTACATGTATGTGCAGGTTAGCTGGGACTTTCACCTTCCAAATTCTACACCACGTCGCCTGGTTTCGTCTTGGGGCCCAAGGAAGTCATCAGGGTTCAACAAATGCCCTATCTACATTTTTTATGAAGGAAAAAGAATGAGAAGGATGTATGAGGTCATTGGAAGAAGACCCTCTTGGGGGAAGGAACCAGTTGATGTCACATTTTGTATGGTTCTGAAAGTTGATGTTCCCCATACATATCTATAAGGTCAAGTGAAATTGCTTTCTTAGTTGCTCATTCCCACTCTCTTTTTTTTATTTTCAGCAAATCACTTTTTCTTTTGTTATTTACAATTTTTTTTTTATTTTACTGAAGAGGGAATAAAAGATAATGTGACAGAATATAGACAATGAAATAGCAGAATACTTTTAACAAGTGTTACTCTAACTTGTTTTCAGCCTCTGTAGTCAGTGTATTACATAGATAAATAAAATGTAATTTAGACAATTTGTATTGAAATTGCCCACATATTTATCCGTGTGTGTGTTTGGGAATACTTTTCATACTGTCCAATATTAAGGAACTCCCTCCCTTCCTTCCTCCTCATTTTTGAAAAATTCAGGATGTGAAACTGGGATTCTAGTTCACTAGGTCTACAGGGACGTATCTATTGAATATTCTGCAGGTATGTGCAAGTAGAAATATGTGCAAGTAGAAATATGTGCATATCCATCTTTCATAAACTATATCGAATTGTAATTGTAAAATTACAAACAAAAAAAGCATTATATGAACGTGATTCAAGCTCCATCTTCACCACACCTCTCTCCCTTTTCAAGGTACTGGACATGTGCATGCTTGCATACAATAGTCAAAACTATTTCTTTTTCTTTTCTTTTTCTTACACACCTTCAAATATCAAACAAACCAAATTCATACAACATTTCAGCCTCTTTTCAAACCACAAAAACATTTCAATATTTAAATACGCGTTTTCTGCGTTTGATTTGCATGAGATAAAAGACTGTACCCTCTCCCTTGATGGTCGGCGGTATATCGGTTGCCATGGAAATGGGATGTTTAGTTTCCTTTCCTCCGCAGGTGAACCTGTGTTCTTTCTTTCTTAGCACAGCGACGGATTGCCCGGAGCAATCATCTATCATTATGAGATATTATCAAAGGTTATCCTATGTAAAGTGAAGTCTAATTTCATAATATGATAATGGAGTCAGACATGTGGGAAAGAGGTACATACTACCGGTAGATATAATGTTGAGGGAGGGTTAGAGGGGTATTAATGCTTTGTACAAGTAAATGAGTTAACACCCATCTAGCTTTCAACAGTGAAGTCTAATTTTTCAATAGGATATCTAATAGAAATTTGTCATGAAGAGAAGGTTTAACAAATATTTCTGTTGAGACCCAGAAGGGCACGTGTTGAATATGTGAGTTAATGCCATTCCAAACCCAGGAGAGGGAAGGGGCAAGATCAGTGAAGCCACTAGCCAAGTCACTCTGACAGTTTATACAGTATGCGAGTTCAAGAATTCACAATGGAATACAAAAAGAGCTGAGATAGTTTTCGAACAGAACCTGAAGATTTGATCTGTACTACATAAAAATGTGAAATCTGCCTCTTTGTTTTGCTCATTTTGGACCGTTATAGATTCGACCACAGGTAAAAGAGATAAATGTCAAAATATGGAACTTCATGTAAAGGTACTTCCTTGGCCGTTGGGACAACATCAAGTTACAGCACTGTGATATGTACCCTTAACATGAGCAATCTAGCTGCATTCACATCAAGATTTCAGGTGCAGCCTTAGCCGTCGAGAGAACATCAAGTTACAGTACTGTGATACTGTGAACTTACCTAACCCAGCTGCATTCACATTAGAATTTCATTTGTATCCCTAGACATTAGACATCCGAGCAACAGTATTGTGGTACGGTGGACATGAATGATCCGCCTGCATTCATATTGAGAATTCATGTGCAGTCTTAGCCATTGGGACAACATACATAACTATGAACATTGACAATCTGGCTGTATTCACATCGAGATTTCATGTGCTGCCTTAGCCATTGGGCAGGTGAACATACAGTACTGTGATACTGTGATAATGTGAACATAAACAACCCAGCTGCATTCACATTAAAATTTCATATGCAACCATAGCCATTAGACATACAATGGACAATGACAACCATGCTGCATTCACACTTAAATTTCATACGCAGCCTTAGGAAATAGGCAGGTGAACATCAAGTTACAGTAAGAGCCTCTTATACAACATGGCATACAATAGTCATGTTCAGGTTCCTGTCTACTTTCATCGGGGAAAGATGAAAGCACATTTATATTGAGTACGATTGTATCCCCTGAAAGCATCCATTGTACCAGTTGAGCTCATGCAGAGCTAGCAGATGTCTTCAAATCCCAGTCAGGATCTGTGGCAGACTGGGTGAAAGCTAGTATCATTTGGACAACAGTGAAGCAGACACTTGTGACACTTTTCTGAAAAAACCTTGCGAAGTTCAACAAATGCGAGAAATCAGTTGAATAATTCCTCATTAATATCAATGCCCTTCCAAACCACCCCCCCCCCCTCCCCTAAAAAAATGTTTACATCACAGTGTTTTCAGAGTACTTTCAGCCAACAATTTTATGTTGATTTCAGTCGGTACCTAGTCTCGTTTGTTTTATCATTCATATGGATTAAAGGCCCACTGCACTATTTGTAGCTACTTGCGCCCTCTATATAACAAACCATACCTAATCGGTGACCATTGGTCCCCCATGATCCTCTTTTTCTTATGTTAACTGAGAGCTGAGTTGATGAGATAACCACCTGTCCAGTGACCTTGCAGGGCAGTCTAATCCCTCCTGTAAACTATGGCAGATACGCTTTAAGAATGCTTTTCACACAATGTATGGAAAGACCGCAAGGATGTGATGTATTGGATAATCACCACTATTCCTCCTCGTACAGATATTTCATTTGACATAATCTCATAAATGGTCTGTTCAAAGCAAAAACTGCATAACTCTGTTTCAAAGTAAATTAACCTTTTGGCACTAAACATGAGTAATTAATTCACAATTTTCTTGTAAAATTGAATATAGACATGTATAAATTGGTGGGATTAAGAAAAGAAAGAGAAAGAGGGCATGAGAGATAGGGTGGACGAGAGAAAGAGAGAGAGAGAGAGAGAACAAAGGTGAGAGTCAGTTATTGGTATGTTGTGCAGTGTTCTATTTCTCTATCTCTCCCTCTTTGGAATAGATATAGAATTTAATTTGTCTTATTCTCAAATCTTCCTTACACAATAACAATTACATACCAATCAATTCCATCCTAAAATGACTTGGAGGTACACCACACAAAGAAGAAGAAAAGGAGATAGTATTAAAGAGAGGTAGAGACAAAAAGTCAGGCCTTGGCTTATTTAATGAAGGGGTGTGTTATATGTCTCCGTCTCTGGTCTAGAAATATTGCTGATGATATCAGAGGCGACTGGACAGCATCGTTGAGGGATCAATATCAATTTCCTGCGGCACTACGTAAGGTAAATCCACCTGAAATTCCACAGCAGAGTCACAACTGACTGCAAATGAAAATATATTAGCTTAAAGGAGTGGCTCACCGTATCTTTGTGAACAAACAAGTACAATGGTGTACATGTACATGTATGATTAGTTAGAAACTATACAACAGACCGATTGAAATCATATATTCAAATTTATATGTATGGATGTCTCTTTCCTAGGGACCTAGTGACCGATTATTCCAATAACCTATTATTAATAAATGAACTAGAGTTTGCTTGCCTAATTGGGTACAATTCAAATACTGTGTGCTTGTCCCTATGCACAATTTGTTTGCCCCAGTAGTGTATTCATGACAAATTTAGTCCCGAGAATAATAAAAGTACATGTAGAGTTTAAGATTCAATATATTTTATTCCACAATCCAATGCCAGTGTTTGTTTCAGAAAATGAGAACCATTATGAATGGATCAGTAAACAATGCCTGGAATAGAAGAGACATTTGAGACATTAAGTACATTTCATGGTCTCAACGCTAAATGTCCAACTAAAAAACAAGTGGGTAAAAAGTGCAAGATCATTTGTTTTCATACCTGACTGATTTCGATGAGAGCTGCAGAGCTTAAAGAGGAAGGCCTCATTTACCCTACATATATCATCTGCTGAGAGCCAGTAGGGCATTACCTCGTAAACTTAAACATGGAGTTAACGACCTTCTGGCTCCGAACGGACGAGATTAAAGCAATGCAATGATCAGGGAGGGAAACCGGTCTAAATACCTACGTCAAACAAGTAAATGGGTGAGAGGGAAAATTCAATTACCGCAAATAATACCTCTCTACTCGGGAATGGGAGTGCACTATATCCTGCGTAGGAAGAGGTGAGAGATGGTTTGAGCACCATCCTGCAATGACCATCTCAATGTACAGGTATTGATCGTTGGACGTACGATTGTTTCAATGCTGAATACACAATCAATGCACGGCTTATTGTGTATTTAAAGTATTTAAAGTATTTATCATTACTATATTTGCTTTATACTTTGCTTCTAAAATAATGTCATCTCCTTAACCTTTTGGTCATTTTGATTCAATGAATCAAGCATTATCTCATTAAATTTGTGTAGATTATCATATTTTGTTTAGAAACCAACATTCAAAATTTGGGGATTCCCCCCCCCCCCCCCCCTCCACTCCAATATTAGAAATATGCTGGGCTACTGTAACTATGTATGCTACATATGTGGTATGACAGGTGGGTCCGGATACCATTGCCTCTCACCCAATTAGCCTGAAAAGTGACCCATACAATTGTATCCATGTAATATTTTTGAGCTTGAGAGAACCTGAAACAGGGCCTTAAATAGCCTAGAATAAATGGCACCCATGTGCATCCTTTTTTAATTTCATTTAATCAATTATTATTTTTAAATTGCTACCTTCATTTCTTTAACAGACATCTATAAACACAATGCGGTTTCATAGCATAATTGGATTGCTATAAATGTATAATGAATAGTATCGACCCTAGATAAATGAAAGCACCGACGGTCCAACCACGCACCAGTGCTGATGTCACTTTGACTGATGAGAGTTAGAAGGGGAGTTAAGTCTTTGTTATTAAAAAGGTACTGTACAAGATAATGTCGTTCTGACTTGTATGCACTACATTAGTCAAATAGTTAATTTGATAGAAAAAAAAAAAAAAAAACTGCATCAAAACAAAATAAATACAACATCAGTTTACAGCAAAATAAACAAATCTTGATTTTAAATAGAAAGTACAAGTAATCTGTATTAAAGCTTTCTTGTGTATTACTCTTTAAGAAAACATAAACTAGCAATGAATAATGAAATGAATTGCTCTGAAGTGCTCTTGAATTTTATGTATGACAGAACATAGTTTTTCGGGGGAAAAGACCATGTTTAGATGCCACATATTTGTGTTGTTCCATACATCCACATCTGTGTGCAGTGCATTTCATTGTTACAGATTTTCATCAAGATTTAGTCAACATAATGACATTTTAAAAAGCATAATTTACCTACATGTATTTGCTGCAGAATTGAGTAATCAAGACAGATTCTACAACAATGAAAAGTAACGACGAGTATTCTCCAGCACCTTTTACTCTGTTGAACTGTTATGGACAGTCCATGTAAATCCTGCCTGCAATGCAATACTCGGTCGTCTCCTGTTTCACTTTGTGAGAGCGAATGTACACATTCAGGTGCACTAATGTCTACTGACTTGCCCCCCGAGGTTTGACATGTAGCAGGAAGATGTCATGCCTCTAGTCATCTGAGAAGCAATGTTGCCCATGCAATATAATGATCAGAGCTGCCAACCTTGTGCAACCAAAAAAGGAACCATGATGGCAAAAAAAAGGAATTTCAAGCAAAAAAGAGGAATTGATTATTAACGAAACTTACAACCACGCGCAACACACTTCCAATGCAGAAATGTCCATTCCTCATGCTATTTTTTCCATACAAGCAGGTATTTTTTTATTTTTGGTATTATCATAATTTCATCGTTTTTGAGAATATTTTTCTCTTCAAGGATGTTTTCAAGTATGTTTTAAATATCTATTGAATTTGTGATCAAATCAACATTTTAGTGCAGTTGTTTGACATGCGGTATGTTAAAAAAAAAAAAAAAAAAAAAAGAAGAAGGAAAAAACAGAGTAATTCCGGCAAAAACATAATGGTCACCAGCTCTGAATGATGCTTGACACTAGCACCATAGGGTATTATACATGTATATAGTTTCCACATGCGGTGAGATTTGATTTGAATGTACAGTCGGGGGTGAAATAATGTCTACTGACTTGCCCCCTGAGGTTTGACATGTTAATGGCTCAAGTCATCTGAGAAGCAATGTTCCCAATGCAATATAATGATGATTGGCACTATAGCACGATAGGGTATTATACATGTATATACATGTAGTTTCTACATGCGGTGAGATTTGATTTGATTTGATTTGAATGTACAGTCGGGGGTAAAATAATGTCTACTGACTTGCCCCCTAGGGTTTAACATGTTTAATGGCTCAAGTCATTTGGGAAGCAATGTTCCTGAAGCAACATAACAACACCGGACATCACTGTGTGCAGGGAAGTATACATGTAGTTTTTTAAAAATTATTATTATTACATTATGGCTGACCCTATACCTGCCTTTCTGACTATTGAAATACAAATATTCATGACAGGTGAATGAAATATTTGTATTGAGGCACTTCACAAAGACGTGCATTAGATTTGGTTATATTACAGAGGTGGCCTATTACTTCTGTAGTAAAAGGTATTATATACCTCACTTAAGTAATCCAGCCATCAGATTGGTCGAAATTGCATTCATAAACTTCAACTGTTCCTGTAAAATTCCCGGTAACCATGCTTAAAACATTTAATATTTTTAATAACCATGGTTATTAAAAAAATAGGTCAGTCTCCATGGTTACCCCATAGGTTTACATGTTAAAAAATGGTTTGAGCGATGGAGGATACCGTATGTGTGCGAATAATTGGTCTGTAATTTCAATACAATTGAATCTCGATCGATCTTACCGACAATTTTATCTTGCATTGTTGACATGAAGACTGAAATAAACTTCCAAAAACAAAAAAACAACATCTGCCGATAGATCTTGATCTAAGTTCGTGCCAATATGCATTGCAAAAGTAAAAGAAGAGTCTGTATATGGAGCTTTTGCGAAGCATTCATCACACGCGAAGCCGGTTTCAATCCATTTTAATGTATATATCGTACAAAACTGCCAAGCATGTTAATAGCGCGCGATGGCCGAGAGGTCTGAGGCGCTGACTTTAGATACATCACCTTTTATACGCAAGAGTTTGAATCTCATCTTCGACCAAAAAAAAAAGTATTTTTTATTTTTTATTTTTTAGTCTATTTTTTTTCGGCATCTAAAAGTATTAATGACTGCTTTAATATTCGAGAAATAGTTGTTTTTATACGCTCTCGGGAAGGTTACAATTGGGCTATTCCCCTCGGCACGCCTCGGGTAATAGCACAATTCTAACCTTCCCTTGAGCGTATAAAAACAACTATTTCTCTCAAAGCAGTCATTAATACTATATTATTTAAGACCCTTCTGGGTCTAAGCAAACAATAGGTTCAGTTACGATTACAAATTCCACTGTTCACAGTGCCTCTCTTGCTCAAAGGCAACTTCAGACACGAGCAGTAAACCATCTATAAAACCTTAAATGTTAAAATGTTAATTAAAACTTAAATTGTACACCCATCACTTCTGTACGTTAAACAAATTAATTATTTAGGTACAGGGGGCCACTGCTGCATACATCTACATGTATGTTTACTTATATTCCAATCAAAATAATACCCCTTGCTTTTAATTAACACAATGTTTATCCCTCCCCATTTTTTTGAGGTGCTTTACAGCACTTTGTGCGAACAGGGCTCTAACTCTGTTATCCAATTCATCCATTGACTAACTTCACATCTAATGAAGATGATCCAATTTACATCATTACTCTACAGGAAAAGCCTTTCCAAGAATGGCCAACTCCTTGCTAAAGGCTCATTCACATGTGTCACCATAATGCACTATGTTTTTTTTAAATGTGTGTACCAAATGAAAGTGGATTCCAGAGATGACATTGTTTCAGAGTATATGAGCTAACAACCTTCTGACTCTTTCTGTGTGTATACCTTACTATTTTGATTGCGTGTTATAAAGGTTGAATTTCATCACAAAAATTTATATGTGTTTTTTCGTTTTTCACCACAGCTCTCTTTCGGTTAACCAGAGCTCTTTAGGAGCTTTCCAAAGCTATTAAGTAGCTCACCGCTTGTATGTATTTCTTTTCCATCACTTTAAGTAGGTAAAAACACAATGGTCATTGCCCCCTCCTCACCCACCCCTTCCCTTTCCCCTTATGGCTTGGAATGTGTGATTGATTTTTTGCTCATGTCCACAAGTTCTTTTGGAAACTTGATATTGATGGCATAATGGATGTTCTCCAGACTGTAACCGCACTCAGCGCAGGACTAGAGATTGATGAGTAGTGAGTAGTGATGAAGTATTATAAACAGGGATAAATGATTAAAATACAAAGTTAAAGCTTAACCTTTAAATCCTCCTACATTTCCTTCCACTATACTCAACTGCTAGTCTGTTCATACTACAGAAAAACCATAAATACGTATAAAGAACCATATCATGTGTGTTGTATAGAGCGGGTCAATCATCTGTGCGCACTCACAACAAGCCCCACCCAGTTATCATACGATGCAACATTCAGTCCCGAAGAGGACCTGGGTTTTTATTTGAAATGATGCTACACATGCATTTTGATGTACAATGCTTCACAAAACGATATTCAGACTAAAAATGGATATATAAAGCTAAATGTATAACGGTACAATGATTTTTTGGTGGTCTGAACAGAGGTAGTACATATGTAGATTCATTATCTGTGCAGTTTGTCAATGGTTGAATTTAGAAGCTGTTTCACTCCTTTATATACTCTTAGCTGAAACTGGGTAGCTGATAAAAATCCCCTCTTTAGATTACGGTCTTCTTTCATTAAATCGGATGAGTATACAAAATTGCATAACTATACGATGAGTATATACGTTTTTCTAGTCTAAAAGTTGTATAACGGAACATTGCATATCAAAAGTCATGATTGAGCATCGGTTTGAATAAAAGAATGAAAGAATCCATGTGTACTTCCAGTATGCACATTGTAGAAAATGGTGTAAATGAGCAGGGCTTAATTTGAGCGTGCACCGATTATTGGCAAGCTGTCATGTCAAGAGACCTCTTCACAACAAGTTTCTTTATACGTTTCTTTGTAAATATGCTTATTCATACAATGTTGTATTTCTAGTGTGTACGATGATTCTTCATGCGACGTTTCAATCAACGAGTTGTGTATAAATTTCCTCTAGTCTGAACACTCTATTATTCACTTTACAACGTCTTCATATAACGTTTCTGTAAACATGTTACCGGGTATGTATAAATTTGCTCTCGTCTGAACATGCTATATTTCACTTTACACAGCTGTATGCAATAATCCATCACGGACTGATCACAAGTAAGATTGTGGGTTTGCTTGCTAAGAAAACAGTGCCATCCATCTAAACTAAGAGACACACTATAAAAGGAGGTGTTTTGAGTGGAGTAATGGATGGAGTAATGGAATACGTGTGTGGCCAAATATTACTGACACAGCAGTGAAGACACAGTTTGCCTGAGTACCGTAGATATTTGTGAAAATAGAGAATGAAACAAGAGTCGGACTGAAAGGCATATCACATGTTTGTAGATTCCAGAATTCCTTTTATGCTATCAAGTTCACAAACGATCATTGCAAACAAACAGTGATGACTCAATTGTTAAGTTCTCACTATGAACATGACAGACAAAGAAAACGGACAAAATATACAGTTCCTCAGGTGGACAAAGGAACATCCCTTCACTGCCATTATGTAAAAAGGTGAATATGCATGTGACACCTGTTCTACATATTTTTACATAATAGCAGTGAAGGGATGTTCCTTTGTCTACATGAGGAACTGTATATTTTGTCCGCTTTCTTTGTCAGTCATGTTCATAGTGTCTAATGACTTGTTTGATGATTGAATTGGGTGAATAAGGTCATTGGGAATAGACTTCACAATGCATTACAGTCCCCTTTCTTTTCCAGAAAGGAAAAAATAATTATTGTCAGTCAACTCACAAGAAGGATTTAAGAAAGAGATGGTTTGAATAAGGGGGTTTATTAACAACCATTTGGAATGATTTAGAACTGTACGACTAATATAGGAATGGCCTCAAGAGAAGCCACATATTTAACATCATACACATTACACAGCCTTTCACAGATTCTAAAATATATATGTTAAATTCCTTTTTTGGTTTTGTCAAAGAAACATATACGGTACTCTACACAAATGTTCAGGCAGCAAAATTGCCTATAAGGGTTTAATGATATTCCTACAAAACGGCAAGACATTTTGCCTTCTCTTTGTAATGCGATATACCTCAGTGCGTGCCCGGGCGGTATGGTTCATTATTGTAAAAGCTACTCGTATTAGTAACACACAAAATGTCAAATTTTAATTAAACCCCCTCGTCAGTTCTCGCTGTAAAGCCAATAGATCCCTCAAATACAACGCAGATGTTTCAACCTTCTCACATGAACGAAAGCTCTTCATACTCTATCTTTCTCTCTCCCCCATGCTGCATAGATACCACCCATTTAATTAGTGTCATCCTTGGGTCGCAGAATGAATCGCCACCAATACTTGGACGCCATCTAGAGTTACGGCGACCTGGCTATGCAAGTCCATTGACACATACAGAAAAACATGCAAACCACAACAAATTTCTTGATGAAAGTTTTTTTTTCCCCACGACATGTACATCACCTTCTAAAAAGATTTCTCAATGCACGACATGCACTCTCACTTTCTTTTGCGTGGCGATGGCTATTTTAACTTTGGACGGCTTTAAATTCCGCGACCGAATCCCCCTCCCCCCTTCATAACCCTGTCCTACGCAAACAAAAGAAAGCAAATATACAATGGGGGACCTGGTATGCCCAGATGGGTCGAAAAATGATTACTTGGTGAAGAGAACGTTGCAATCTTCTCGCTTTTCAATCAACAGGGAGATGGAATCCGAGATGGACTGTTTATAATGAAGTAACGTCACAGTCGAGATACAATACCAATACAATAACACCTTATTTCCGATCCCCCCCCCCCTCGCCCTACGATCTATCCAATTTCAGTTCTAATAAAGACTTGAAATATAAGATACAAAGACAAAGGATAAATTCAGCAGAATAGGATCACTTTAAACAGATTATTTTTGGTTCCATCTCTAATGTTTAGATGAAGTGCATCTGTATGGCTAATTGACTTTATCCTGTACATGCACATGTAGAATATATTAGTAGTGTTCATAGGATTGTAAGCCTTACAACGACAGAAGACAAGAAATATGATGACCAAGCATACTACAGGTTGACAAAAAAGCAACATTTGCCTAGTAGCAGAAAAGGCATATCTTGTATCACTTTTCAAAGTATTTGATATGTTCGCCCTTCAACAATTTCTAAGATAAAACCCAACTTCAAACGCTTGTGTGCATCATCCCTGAATTTACCAGAGTATGTAAGATTCCATCTGGTAAGAGCAAGAAGGGCACTAATGCTGTGATAGATACCAGTTAAAGATAACGATCAGTTCTGGTCATGCGATTGCATTGTGAAAGAAACGTTGTGGAATCGATCAGAAAAGGTTGATCATCTAGCATATAAGTATTGGTGTGTACTGCAAGGTTCTGGAATCATCAAAATGATAAGAAATTTGGCCCAGTCTTGGTAAAGTTACAAGCACTGTACACAGGAAGATGTATGTGGGACTACACGAACATGTGGCATAAAAATCTGTCCCGATTTGTATGATGTTACATGCAATATTTACAATGTTAAGGCATTTGAAGAGCCATGCTTTTCAGGGAACATTTTTTATTTGATGTTCTTCCACACTTGCATAATACAATGATAACGCTCACAATTATGTTTCCCCTCTTCCCAGAACTCAACCATCTCTTAGCTCTTCTGGCTCTCAGCTGATATCTATATCGCAGCCTTTGCGTTAAAAATTATCACAGCTTATGGACAGTCATAAGAGTCAAGCTAGAAATTCTAGCAGAACCATACATGATTAATTTTGTAATGCAGTGCCTGCGAAATAAATCACAATATTGCATCTTGCAATTGGATTATGCATTCTTGTATTGTATTCAAATTTTCACTACCCTTCAACCTAAAAATCAAATTTACATCCAGATTACCTCCCTCTGGCAGTTCTACTCTGATCTCTTACCATCAAGTGTATGAAAAAAGGGATTTGTTCTACATATCTATTTTTACAGCAAATCTGATGTATATGCATACCATGCATAAATGCATTATGTGTATATCACTAAACCCATTGCTTACTAGAGGCGGGTGGTCCCTGTGTTAAGCCTATGGGAATTAGATAGTTCAGTAGTCGATGGGTTAAGTTTTAAAATGATAAACTGGTAGAATCTTGGACTGCAAGCAAGGTGAAAGGTTCACATCTTCTCTTGTTACCTGAAAAACTGCCTTTCTTCCTTCATTCGATAGTGGGTTATCTTCATTAGATCTGAACTAACTAGGTAACTACGAAGGGAACAAATTCAGCAGGAACAAAATATATATAAAACCATATGCAGTAAAAGTTTTTGTAGATTTCTGCCCTGTTTGTACATTTCAGTGCTGTTTTTGAGTATTTCTGCATTGTTTGTATGTTTCTGCATTACTCGTAAATTTCAGAGTTGTTTGTGGAATTCTGCATTAAATTGTAGCTTTCTACATTTGTGTTGATTTCTGCATTGTTTGTATGTTTCTGCACCGATTGTAAATTCCATCAGTTGAAAGCTAGGAGGGCGTTAATTACATGTATATGTGGAACATTAATATGGATAAATGGCCTTCTGTCTCTCAACAGACAATTACTGCATTCAGTGTTTGTAGATGTCTACAGCATGAAAGGAATAGAAGACAGTTGTAACTTACACTGTGGTATGGAATGGAAGGCTCAATACACAGTATATGATGAAAGGGACAAAACTCAGCCTTGTACTCTTAATGGCTACCATCTGTCTCACACAGTAGTATTTAATACGATGCACCTTCATTCCAGAAACTCTATTTGTAATCTATGATGAGTGCAAACAGTCCGGATGCCTCTATCTCTCTCCTCTTCTTTATGACATGGTCACAACTCGCTGTGCATCATTTTAGGCCGTTGGGGGTGAACCCTATGGCTTGTTCAGTGTTTTGTCGGTATCATGCCTGTCTCATTGGTGTCTTTGGGGGTAATACTGTTGTAGGAAATTGACAAAAGTCAGCCTTATACTCTTAATGGCTACCATCTGTCTCACACAGTAGTATTTAATACGATGCACCTTCATTCCAGAAACTCTATTTGTAATCTATGATGAGTGCAAACAGTCCGGATGCCTCTATCTGTCTCCTCTTCTTTATGACATGGTCACAACTCGCTGTGCATCTTTTAGGGCCATTGGGGGGGGGGGGGGTAATATTAAGCTTTCCCCCCCTCCTGTCGATCTTGTTGATGTCTCTGAGGTAATGCTGTGGTGTGAAATGGACAAAAGTCAGCCTTCTACTCTTAATGGCAATGATCTGTCTTACATAGCCGTAGTATATGATGCACCTTCATTCCAGAATCTCTGTTTGTAATAGATGATGAGGACAAACAAGCCGGATGCCCCTATTTCTCTTCTCTTTTTTACTCTACTATGCATAGATCAAAATGAGGCGATGAACGGAAAGAGGTAGAAATCCATTTTTCATTTTTTGTTCTTCATTGTAAACAGAGATTCATTCCAGTTACAACCTTGTACAGTTTAGTGTACATCTCATTACAAAAATACAGGAAAGTGGTATCCCAGCTAGTGAAAAATCAAATGGAGCTCTGGATTACATGACAACATATTACAGAAATCTCTGGCGAAAAGATGATTTCTGCAGGAAATCTCAAAACGTCTGTTTTGAGCCCCCCCCCCCCCCCCCCCCCTTAAGAGAAAAGTGATTCCCATACTGGTCATTCTTTCCCTACATACATATACATGTACATGTAGACCATGTGATCAACTTTGTACGCTCACAAGCAACAACCTTTTAGCTAGCAATCAAGTTGTCGAACCCCCCCCCCCCCCCCATGAAAAAGCTTGTACAAAACACCTGGTACAAAAAGAGGGAAAGAAATATATTTGAAAAATGAAAGCTTGTTGAGTAGGATTTTTTGTTTCTTCTAGCCTCTACATGGTATCAATAAAGCATCATATAGCCTGATAAAGCATCTGAGTCTTGTTCTTGTCTAACTGTATTGTAAATAAATGGCCACCTGTCAGGTCAACTGGTCTCTTCCTAATCCGTTTCTTTATACAACGTTTCTTACAATGTTGTTACCCATGCGTACACCCCTTTTGGTCCATAATAGTTCTTTACATGACGTTTCTTTATACGATTTTTGTACAGAATTTCATCGGGTAAGAACAGGTTTATAAGGGATGAGAAATGATGTCTGATGAATTACATGAACAGCTCTTGAGGTGGGATGCATGATCGAAGGACAAGATGGTTCCAAAATCGAGGAAATGACACTCCAACATCTCGCTGGCGCCGTCTCCTGAACTCCTTACGTCGCACTTCACATGATTTACAGAGTTTTCCCCCAAGTTCCGTGATTGGCAGGAAAATTGATGTCTGCTCCCCAAAGCCCCCATCCCCGTCCCCACTCTCCCCGCTGCAATCTACTGTTATGGTTGTATTACTGTTGTGTACTTTTACATCTATATAAAGAAGCTTTTCGCAATAACCGACTACACAATTTACATTAACTATGATCTTGCTTGGAAAATTCCTGAGAGAAGATTATATAAGAAACAACAGAATGGTCTGCTATTCAAGAACCATCCAATCGTCTGTGTCTGCAAACATTAATGAAGTGTTATCAAATTACTGAACAACCAAAATATACAGTTATGTGCTGTATGATGTGTAAAAGCAAAATTGGTACCGGTACCTCAAATGTATCATCCTCTTTCATTAGAAGCTACATTACTGCATGACAGTGTGAGTGCATGGATCTGTAGGACAATGATTGAACTTCAATCCTCATTTCAAATTCGCAATATGCATGAATACAATGGTCCATAAAATACTCCACACATACTGGATGAGTACATTGGACAACTTACATTTGTAAGAGGCTATATAGCTCAAGATTGACAAAAATGTCAAGCGGCGTGGTTAAATTATCAGTTCTTCTGTCTGCGTCTCTCCTATGCCCCCCTTTTCTCTCTCTCTCTCTTTCTCTCCCTCTCACTCTTTCTCTATCCATTTCTCTGTGTGTCTCTCTTTCCCTTTCACTCTCCTTTTGTTCCCTCTTGTTATCTCTTTCGTTCTGTTTCTCTCTCTCTCTTCTCTTCTCCTCTTGTTCTCTCTTTTGTTTTCTTTCTCTCTTTCCATTCCACCCCCTCATTCCTTGTATCTCTCTCACACATACAAAACATACAACCCCACACCCACACTCGCACACAACATTGCTCTTCCATACACACAATGTTAAACCTTTCACAATGGAATGATCAATTAAACCAATACATCTAAAAAAACAACTACCTTGATGCAAGACGAAATCTCCCATCAGAATTCCTGACCGTGTTAAGTGATTCAGCTGGGACGTTTATGGGATCCTAACCTTCAAAATGCTTAGATTGATGTTGTTTAATAAACATAAATCAGCTAGGACTAAGGGAATGTAAACAATGATTTGTCAACACATGCCTGTCACGGAGTATCTAGGGAAGCTTCTAAAGTCATAGGTCCTTCTCATTACAAATCAAACCTCAACAAATTTTGTTTTTGTTTTTTTCTTCAGGGGAAACTTCCTAAAAATTTAACAACAACTAAATTCTCACAAAGATGCATTTCCAGATTACATTTACATGTATGTGAAGGCATATTGGAGACAGCAAGAACTCATGAGAAAATTTGCCCTTAGGCTCCACATATTCTTTAAAAAGAAATTATGTGAACAATTATAATGACATAATGTGAGAAGGAAATAATTGCACCAATTCACAAATTCTTGAAAAGTTGAATTTGAATCAAATCAGAAAAAAAAGAAATACTGGTAAATATTCAACTGTGCACTACCGTAATTTTGTTTGTTCCAAGCCAACTATTACAGCATTGACTTGTATCCCTTCACACAGAGGTAATGCTATTCTGGTTCTTAATGAGCAAAACCTAAGGTGAACTTGTGATCATTCAATACATAAAGACTATGCCACTAACAATATTTCACGATAAAATTGTGATCTCTTCAGGAATAAAAACACAACATCATCAAGTAAATGTAAAAGTCTTATAAAGGCAAAGACTGATTTCATTATCTGTCACGGAAATGGCAGCGACTACCTGTATGCAATGGCCAACTGCCTGAAGCCATTTCCCGGTACCCTCTTTGTTTTTGTCTAACTACTACATTGTACATGAATGCGTAATTACAAGCGAGCCACGATGTCCCGGGCACTGCAAACATGTATTATGCGCTCTACAAATGGCACTGTAGACGGTACAGGTGCATGACCATTTTAATATGCACGCCTATCATGTGCTCCATGAATCAGAGATGCATCTTCATGAATGCATCGATAGAGTATTCAGCAAAGGCTTAAAGAGAAGGTTGAGTTCTGGGAAGAGGTGAAAAATAATTTGTGAGCGTTATCATTGTTATTACGTAAGTGTGGAAGAACATCCGATCAAACATGTTCCCTGAAAAGCATGGCTCTTCAAATGCCTTCATATTCTAAATATGTCATGTAACATTGTAAAAATCCAGGGTAGGATTTTTACGCGTTCGTGTAGTCCCATATACATCTTTCTGTGTACAGTGTTTGTAACTTTACCAAGACTTGGCCAAATTTCTTATCATTTTGATGATTCCTGAACCTTGCAATACACACAAATTCTTATATGCTAGATGATCAACCTTTTCTGATCGATTCCACACCGTTTCTTTCACAATGCAATCGCATGACCAGAACTCAACTTCATCTTTAATGCAGCAGGCATCGACGGCGCTTGTCTTGCAACCGTGAACGGAGCACTCTAAGTAGGCATTTATATAAGAGATGCAGTGGTATTCAAACAGCATGATGTTTACATTTGTGGATGTAGCAATGGAATATCATTGCTCTCGATGCAGATAAAGGCAGTGATTTTACTGATACGAGCAGAAACGAGTAGAGACACTCGGCGCGTACTGTAATCAATCAATATTTCAAAGATGTCATAATCATTTTGGGGATGCACAGAGAGTGAACATTACGCGTAATACAATATGAATGCCTATGAAATCTCACTCCCTGAATGATGCATTAAATGTACCTCTCCATTTTGTTTTGTTTTGTGTATTTATATCAAAATTCACTATTTTCCAAAGACTTTTGCCGTTTGTGTACGATAAATTGGAACAAATGTACTCTTTATTCGTCTTAGTACAGTAGTTATGATAGTAAACACAAATCAAGGCATAGTGCTTCAAGTATTAAGCTTTTAAACAGCAACAATAAATAAATGAAAAAATACATAAATACTGTACATAGGTCGAGGATGATTTGCACTCTAACATGTACATGTATGGTTTCTAATGATGGGAATAAAAGACACACTTTCAAAATTAATTCCCGTCAATTAGTTGAAATTCATAAGTACATAGAACCTGAATTGTTGCCGTTGGAAATAGCCCTCACAATTCCTATTGTCAATATTTCATCCTGGTTCAGATGAGACCATGATTACAGCTATTAAGTATCAGTAGCTTCATTCAGTCATTTCATACAAAGACATTCTATATTTGTGGAATTGTTTGATAGCTGACTGGGCTACTCTGTGTAAAGATGGGATTTAAATAAATGGGAATTAAATTCAAATGAAAACTAATGTATGTCATATACCCTTTTCTAACTGCACTCTATCGGAGTCACACCGATGAAAATACCGATTGAATTTTCCTTATGTAAACAAAGGTGAAACCACAGTTTCCCCCCTGTTGCTTTCTAACTGCCGGTGAAATTCACTCGCTGTGGCGAGCCCTTGCCGGAAGTGAAGAATTATTGCGTAATGATTAAGCCCGCGCTCCATCTAGCTAGCATGCAGCATGTTCAACCATAAGTCAACAAACACAGCTGGTTACGATAAAGCGCGCGTATACTGCGACCTTTGACCATTTTAATCGCTGTTTTAATCGCCTTTTTCTCCCGAACGTTTTCTAACTGGCAATTTCATCGGTGTCACACCGATAGAATGAGAATTTCTCCTGCTCTTGAGCAGGAGAATTTAATCGCCTATTTCTCTTCTTTTCATCGGCTATTTAATCGCCTTTTTCTCCTCTGTTGCTTTCTAACTGGCACTTTCATCGGATGCGTCCGGATGCATCCGATGAAAATCAGTGCAGTTAGAAAAGGGTAATAGTATCGCCTGCTCAAATGATTGTTTTGCTTTTGGTCCACAGACTTTGAAATTGAATACATTTAAAGGATCAATGTACCTACACTGTACATGTAATATTAGCCTTACTGTTTCAACTACAATGCAGTAATAAAAGAAAGAGAAATAAATTCTCACATTTCTTTATTATCGGTTATCCTGTTGGTATTATGATATACATACATGCTGTACCTTCCAAGGGGCTTCTCCATAATAGATGGGAAATTGTTATGAATAATTCCATTTCCAATTTAAAAAAGTCAACCAACTTGATTCAAACAGCGATGATGGAAAATAAAGTTATTTTTATAAAACAAATCTTGAGATTCTCAGATTTCGTATTTGTCATTGTGACGCAATCCCTGACAAGCTCCTTTCCTTAATTTAAACAAGAACCATCCCAGCGATGGAAACTTGATGCAAATGATTCCATTTCCATGGTCATCATCAACTCCCGGTCTTGTCAGAGATGGATGTTCTCCATCTTGGGTTGCCTAGCAACGGGCCGTTCTTGATTTGCCAAGAGTGTCAGGCCGACATGGGATTTGCTGTGATGGGATCAGTTGTGATGGGATCGTGCAACTTCCAGTTCATTAATACGATTAACAGTGTGGCACTCTCATATACAGTGTAAGTCAAAAAAAAGGAAAGGAAAGGAAACCCATGGACCTGTATAAGCAACAATATAAAAACCAAATGAAATTGAGATATTATATTTTATAACGGCTTGATAGTTGTTCCTCAGGGCCAGGGGTGCCAATTTGTTTTTCCATCTAAGGGCCTGAAATTTCACAGAGATAAAGGTCCGTCCTGAAAGTTGGGGCAATTATTGTGACATACCAGAAGTGAGAAACTATTTCTCCTATCAACTGTAACAATGTTTGCTCAAATTGAGTTTTGCATAAAAAGCAAAGCCAACTATCTTCAGAAGTACTCAAGCTTCGTGGTAAGTCAATATTATGGACCCAAAGTTCATGTAATGTTATGGTATCCATGTAACGCTGGTAAAAAGAGTAATGTGTTTTAAGCAAAGATTTTGAAGAAAAGCAACTAAAACAGAAACGACTGTGGCAGGGCACTATATATATATTCATCGCAAAACAATTTTCAACAGATAATTTCATCTTACATGTGTAGTAGAAGATCGCATACCTATGTTACATGGACTCCGTCATATTTTTTGCCCCAACTTTATGGAATGACACGCAAAGGCAGAAAATGAATTGAGCGTTCAAACGGAGCAAGCAAGGGCAGTGAGTGGACCTTGACGGTGGTATCCAGGGGTGCAGCTAGTGCCCCTGGGAACTCCTGGGTTTGGGCTTTTCTGAATCATGTGGAGGTGTTGTGGTATAGTGGTTCATTCACTTGCCTCTCGATCCAAGGGTTGAGGGTTCAAATACCAGCCTGGCATTAATGTTCTTTGGCAAGACATTAATCCAACGAACATGTGCGCTATAGAAGAAGCTGCCACCACCAATTAGTGCATCACATCCTTTAATGAATTTCAGTACTGCGTTTTTTAATTTGACAGCTTGCTCACCCGAATTGCGATCATTCAGGACGTGACACTGGCCGCTTGTACGTCAAAATCACCGTTTTCCTATGTTTGAGAATTGGGGTGAATGGCATTCAGCAGGACAAACTTTCAATACATATGAACGCATTCAATGAGAATAAAGACTATTCAACCATGTACGCATTCAATGAGAATAGACTATTCAACCATGTACGCATTCAATGATAATAGACTATTTAACAATGTACGCATTCAATGAGAATAGACTATTCAACCATGTACGCATTCAATGAGAATAGACTATTCAACCATGTACGCATTCAATGAGAATAGACTATTCAACCATGTACGCATTCAATGAGAATAGACTATTCAACCATGTACGCATTCAATGAGAATAGACTATTCAACCATGTACGCATTCAATGAGAATAGACTACTCAACCATGTACGCATTCAATGAGAATAGACTATTCAACCATGTACGCATTCAATGAGAATAGACTATTCAACCATGTACGCATTCAATGAGAATAGACTATTCAACCATGTACGCATTCAATGAGAATAGACTATTCAACCATGTACGCATTCAATGAGAATAGACTATTCAACCATGTACGCATTCAATGAGAATAAAGACTATTCAACCGTATCTTGGGTTGACCATCCATTTCAACCAAACGTTGGAAAGAGGCATTTTTAAACATGAATTATTATTATTATTACAAGGTGCCTTATTGCCTATCATCTCTTTGTTCCATTAACAATGATATTTGGGCTTGAATATGTGTTTCCTCTTTCTTTTTTTACTCACACTATAACGAGCCTCGAGAAGGCGATGAAGACATGACCTAGCATCCGCTGTGATCTTGACAGGATGAGAGCACATCATCATCATCCCACTCAGAACAGATGAGATGGGCTTGATAAGCTTAGAAAGGTCTTACAGGCAATCGAACGAAGGAAGTTCTTCTCATTTAATTACCTTAGATACCCGTTCAGGGTTATCTACCTTTATCAATCTATCATGACATTTGGTGCAATGTGTTTTCAAAGAGGTTAGTATTTGCAGTTCCCTTTTTTCATGTGTCTTAAAGGTATTGGGTAGCTTTGCCTCTGAACTCTAAACAAAATCCTGGATTTAGCTCATGCTGCAATCATAATTATAGACCTTTAGGTTAGAAATGAATCCCATGACTCTTACAAGCCAATCACATGTTTGATTATCAAGATATTTATGATTGGAATTTGAAATTTCAAAAAATGTTTTCCCCAACTGTTTTTTACAACACTACATTCAATTGGGGAAAATGAGTATGGTAAAGGTTAAAGGGTTAAAGGGGGGGAACACAGTGCAGCATTTCAAGCTGTGTGCATGAATAAAAAACAATTTATCTAGCATGTAACAATATATACTAGTACTACAAGCAGGTGTTCACTGAAATCTATTATTTATTTTTCTTGCGAGAAGGGCAAGAGATGTAAAAAGGTGGGATTTATAATCGACGTTATTTATTCACCAAAGACAAACCACACAATTATTGACTTAACACCCTCCTGGCTACATTATTATATATCCTTTTCATATTGTCTACTGAGAAATGGAGAGACGGAAAAACGGTATATAGCGTTAATGCCCTTTTGGCAATCGAAAGACAATATATATTCCTTTATACTTTTTAGTCACATTCATTTACAAAAGGTTTTCTCCACGACGTCCTTATTACACCCAACATTCCATCACATTCGCTGAGCATCTCCTTAGTTCTGCTAATCAGGTTTAATTAGTTGTATACCATTCTTGAGCAATAGATGAAGTAACCATACATTATCACGCCAACTCTTGGCAATCTGTCTTCTCTCTTATTAATAATATTGCATTATGCCTCTTACGCAACTCAGATAATTCTCCTGATAAAGCACTTAATCTAATGTGTAATATGAATATCACTGTAACAAACAAGTGTGTTTCAGATCAGGAGTGGGTGTATCAACCTCAAATAAAATATGAAATAAATGCAAAAACAGGGTGATTACGGTATTTTTGTAAGGTTGACAAATCCTTGAGGATTAGGAATGTGATGCAACTCCTAAAAAGCTTTCACTTTCCATCTCAACTCAGCGTATTAGGCAAGAGAAATAAACCCATAAATATGTGCATGAATAATTCATTTTTGTGACATTACAAGTACCTATTAAAGCAACAAAGTGTGTCTACATAGTGCAGTATAATTAAAGAAAGGATAAATGTCATGTCTGTGATCCACATCATGTCTTGCATAACCAAACTTGACCTACATGCATCTATATTAGTAGGAATGCAGCACTAGAAGCAATAGAACAATTTGAAAAATGACAACAGTTGAATGTTTTAAATGGCCCCATGCACGCCCCTAATGGAGGTGCAGCTAAATGGACTTGTTTGCTAATTTTATGCATAAAGTTTCGATTGAAAACTAAAATGCTTGTCAGAGACTTTTGCTGTTAAAGTTCTGGACTTGTTCATAAGTTTAATCATACATTTAACCCTGCTCTGCATAACTCAAAGTTGCACGAGTCAGATCTTCCTTATTGAAAGTAAATAAATTATTTGGACCAAACAATACAAAACATGTTCGTTTACACTTCCGAAGTCTAACCTTGCAAAATTCAAACTATTTTTTTGCAGTCCAAACAGATTTGACCTCTGAAGAGTTAACTGTATATAGGTCTCACTGAATTCCACATCTACTATAGATAATCACCTGAGGGAAAATGTTGACTTGCCAAAAGAAACACGTCTGGTGTTTTCCGTAAGCAACGATCCCTACATCCCCTAGCATCAAACAGTTTGAACATTATTGCCTTTTTTGGAAAGTTGAAACGTAAGAAATTGGAGGCTGCTTGTCTGGACATCTCTATGAAAAGAATCCTCCTAAAGATCTTCTATCTTCTTTGAAGTGGGCATTAACACAGTGCCTTCAGAAAGCCAATATATTTTAATAACAAGAAATTAAGAACCACTGCACATGGGGCATCTTTAACTCCTTCTACACCAGTGAGTTTACTAAAATTATCACAAATGAACTTTTAGCAGTATACCAGGGCACCATGAATAGTGATGCAGAGTATACAAGTTAAACTTGGTGGTAGAATTTGGTGACCATGGCATGAAAAGGGTTATGTACATTTCCACACACCTGATTGATCTAAGGATTCTATGGGTAATAACAGATGAAATGGAATGCATGCAAACAAGTAGCAGATTGTGTAATGTAGGATTTGGTGCCCATGGCATGAAAAGGGTTAAGAACCAGTCAATGCACCTGAATGAACCAAAGACTCTATTGGTTAACAGATGGATCGCATGCATGCAGACAGGTGAACGCTGCATTGTGCCGGGGCACCATATTAAAATGGACGCCAGACACAGAGTCAACAGTCCCAGAGATGGATCCCCCCCCCATCCTTCATAGGGAGGGGAAAAAAAACCTTCTCAGGAGCATCCCGGGGGGATAATTATTCCAACGTCATCTCATGCAGTTTTCATGAAATCTTTTTCTTTTCTCATGGTTTCCAACGAAAAAGTGAAGGCAGCCAGCGTCTGAATTTGTAAGGGCACAAGATGAAAGTTTGATCACATGGTTTACGCTTTGATGATTTCTCTACCCTCTGAATGCCATTAGGGGTTGAGACCTGTCAGAGAGGCTTTAGGGCATTTTCAACAGCTTCCTTTAAAAAGCCCGTCTACACTTTTCTGTGATCCACAACACTCTCTGAGATCTCTGGTGATAAATGACGAAGGCTTTCTCAATTACTAGAATTCTCTTGTCAATTTTTTTTTTTTTACTCCTAAAGTTGAATAAAATACAAACAAAAGAGTACAAAACTAATGTAAATTCCTGGTTGTGATCACATAAAAGTTGTTTACATTTATGTTTTCTTAATTTTCAGTCAAGTTCCTTCTTCAATTACATTGTACTTTCAAGGAAACAACCTTTTGGAATTGTCAATCAAGATTTATTGAATATTAAGAAAATCATCGCATTGTATTCCCCATCATACATGCACATGGTAAAGGATTTATGGCACATTAATCATCGAGAATTTCATGCTCAATTAGATGAAAGGGAATTTGAATACTCAGAACAAAAGTGGTCATACTATTCAAATACACTTTTCAAAAAACGTATTAGATAAAAAAAATAAGCAGTCATGTTAAAAAGCTTAGAAAACTGTGGTTTTTATAGAAGAAGCAGTACATTAATCTACTCATATCTCAATGCCATTAGCTCATCAATCAAGACATATATATATTAGATATTAGAAAAGAGAAAGATCATATAAAATCAAATATGTCAACAACAAATTTTTTTTTTAGTGCAATATAAAGAGAAAAAACACACCTTAAAACCGATGGAAGTTTTAATGAAATTATTCAGGTGCACGGAACTACATGTACATTGTATGTAGTTGATAGCTTTGCTGTCATGGTAAGCTAGCAGAATACATTCTTGAGGAGGTTTATTTCAGGTTTTATGGATCTAATATACATGTATATTTGTTATTCAGTGCAATATGAAGAAGAAGAAAAACCACCTTAAAACCAATGAAAGTTTTAATGTACATTGTATGTAGTTGATAGCTTTGCTGTCATGGTAATGTGAGCAGAATACAATCTTGAAACCTAAAGAAGGAGGTTTATTTCAGGTTTTATGGATCTAATATACATGTATATTTGTTATTCAGTGCAATATGAAGAAGAAGAAAAACCACCTTAAAACCAATGAAAGTTTTAATAAAATTATTCAAGTGCCCAAAACAATGTAGTTGAAAGCTTTGTTGTCATGGCAATCTAGGAGATGATTTAACGCGGAAAAGAACAGATTGTTTCAGGTTAAATCCTTCATCGTGTGTAAAAATGGCCCAAGTCAATATGTCCCAGTTCGCAGCTTATCCATAAATGCATATAAGGGGAGAAGCGCCGTCCTAAGACTTGCTGGGGGCAATTCCACTTCAGGTGGGAGTCAGCAAAAGGCCTGTCCTCATCAGCTCAAGATTGCCAAATAGCCCGCTATTTCTGTTTTGGGAAATAATTAGGCCTAGAAATAATCCAAAAGTTACAAATTGCGCCGTCATCAGCTAGAGACTTGACTTCTAAACTTGAAACTAGAGCTCAAGAAATTAACTAGAGATATTTTGCTCAGCGTTCGCGCATAGTGTGAGACTTCGGGCTGGTGAAGACACACCGGACAAATGGCAGGATATTTGGCCAAATAGCGGTATATTTTGCAAACTAGCCCAAGATATCTTGGGATGATTATCTCAACCAAATATCCCGCTAATTGCAGTTTCGGGCTGATGAAGACACAAATTAACTGGATAATTTGCGATCGGGAGAGTTCAAATATCGGGATATTTGGCAATCTTGACAGTGAAAAAAATACACGGGGGCTCGGGGCGAATTTGCCCCCGAAATGCCCAAAAGAGCCCCCGAAAATTAGAAAAGAGCCCCCGTAAATTTGCATAGGGTTCAATGCAAAACAAATTTTAGAGTGTTATTTTTATGCAGGCAAGCTTGAAAAGTAGCCCCCGAAAAATAAATGTTAATTTTTTCCCTGAATCTTGAGCTGATGAAGACAGGTCTAAAGAGATTCAATCGTAATGAACGTGTGCGCGGCGGCGGGTTCTGATGAGTGTGGGATCAGCTGGGCTTATCTCTCTGGCTTAGGACACCAATCAGGACTAGTAGAGGAATTGCCATTAGTCGAGCGCAAGGGACAGGAGGGATGAAGCAAGCTTGGTGCTAGGAAATAGGAATCACCCAGTTCCATGTTCAACCTTCAGCAGTTCAGTGTCTCCTTATAGTGATTTTTTTGCATCTTTTGATCCAGAAAGAGAACAAAAAGCACAGGAATTTTTGTATTCTCTTTCCAATGCAGTAGGTTGTGCCATTCTTGAAGAAGGGCCATTCATCATTAATCATTTAAGTCTCTAAAGTGGCAACACAGTGTTAAATTTAAAATCACTGTTTTCAAAGAGGAGTTTTCATTTTCTAGACTCTCCCTGATTTCCAGGGCACACTTGAATAGCTAGGAACCACACCTACATAACCACTTTCGTAGTCCCTAATTTTCTCCTTCTTTCCCTGAATACATGTAAATCATACCATTTGCATTTCCCTTGTGAGTTAGATATGCCCCTGATGCTTTCTACATGTATAGTTGAATAAAGAAGTGTTATTGTTTTCTTAAAGTTTTGTTTAGAGATACAGAAAATACATAACAGTTTAAGAATCGCTTACATGTATTGTATTGGTATGTGAAACATGAAACTGTTCATGTTTCAGGGGGAGTAAAACAAAGTGCAATCTGGTCCGATGATCAAACGATTGTCAGTTCTCGGCTAATCCTTGGAATTTCCATCATGTACCAGCACGTACGTGTCCTCCCACGCTCTCTCTCTCTCTCTCTCCTTCTCTCTCCCCTTCTCTCTCTCTCTCTTTCTATTTCTCTCTCACTCTCCCTCTCCTCTCTCCTTCTTCTCCCTTCTCTCTCTCTCTCTCTTTCTATTTTCTTTCTCTCTCTCTCTCTTTCTATTTTTCTTTCTCTCTCTCTCTCTTTCTATTTTTCTTTCTCTCTCTCTCTTCTATTTTTCTTTCTCTCTCTCTCTCTCTCTCTCACTTCTCTCACCCACTCTGAGAGCCCACTTAAGATGGAGACGCTTGGCAGCTAAGCAGCTTCTGCGCAACCATCTTCGATTTCCTTGCGAGGCCCATTTGCGTTGATCACTTTGTTCTACCGTCACGTCTTCCGTCCCTGACCATGGCAGGGACATGCACTGAATGAATATGGAATGGAATGGGTAAAGATGAGACATTCCGTCACAATTAAATACATGATTGTCCTCTGTAACTCAGGATTCTCTGAATCAAAGTACAAGTGCACTTCACATGATGGCCTCTCTCTCTCTCCCCGCCCCCTTCCCCCTCTCTCTTTCTCTTTCTACCCTCTCTCTCTCTCTCTCTCTCTCTCTCTCTCTCTCTCTTTTGTTATCTAGCTCTAAATCCCTCCTCCGTCTCTCTCCCCATCTCCCCTTATCTCTGTCTCCCCCTCACCCTCTCCCCTCTCCTCTCCCTCTCTCCTGCTCTCTCTTTTTCCCCTCTATCTCTCTTTAAAAAAATAATCTATGTAGCTCTCGATCTCTCCCTCCTCTGTCTGTCTCTCTTCATCTCCCCTTTTCTATGTGTCTCTGTCTCCCCCTCTCCCCCTCCCCCTCTTTCTCTCTCTTTTTCCCCTCTATCTCTCTTAAAAAAATATATATTTGTAGCTCTCTCTCTCTCTCCCTCTCCCTTTCTCTGTCTCTCTCTCTCTCTCTTTCCTGCTCTCTCCTGACCTTGAAAAAGAGAAAGACTGAGCAAATAAAGGAAAAAGAATAACTTTGCAGTAGAGATCAAGCATTTACATGTAGGTACTTGTACTTTGCTTTGGCCCTTGAAATTGTAGCATGCTTAAAGACATTCAATCTGGTGCAAATATGTACTGCAGCACATTTATGTGCACAATCTTGTCATAAAAAGGAGATCAGCTTTCTTCTTGGCCACATATCAAAATGTTCTATACAATGTACAAACTTTTTGTAAACTGTAAACAAAATAATTGTCACCAGCTGGTTGTTATACATGTAAAATGTAGTGCAACGTGTTCATGTACAATGTACGTGGTTAAGGGAATTGTAGTAAATGTGGGGAAATGCCTTGCATGAATGCCATTACATTGTCTGTATGGAGCCAAAAAGGCTTTAACTCATATCAATTTACACATATGTACATGTAGTTAATGCCCATCTAGCTCCAAGGGACACATTTTCCTGCTAATCAATATGTGTTAAAAAAAAAGGGAATTGTAAATTCTGCTGGTTATGTATGCGCAGTGTATACAATGGATCATGGTTGAAATCATTAACACTACTCAAGGGAATTATCACATTACAAGAACACTGCACTTCTGGAAAAACTAGCTCATCTGCGTTCAGGCAAGTGTTATGACCTGAATAACAACTGGTGGTCAGCGATCTGCTACAGGGTCATCTCCCCCATATCTACATGTATAGCGGTCAGTTTACTCCAAAATGATGGTAATCTACTGAAGATGTTGATATGTTGCATTATACTGAACAATGACCAGTCGTTTGCTCTAATGAAAACTGGTCTGGGGCTTACATGTATGTCATCAAATATGCAGGGTTAGGGTTACAATTTGGGTAGGAGCTTGTCCTTAAGGTTAGGGTTAGTTAGAATGTTTGGTTCGGCATTGAAGTTAGCAAGTTGGTCAGTGAAGAGTACTGACCAAGGAGTTACTGTCACCTATAGCATACATGTATGCCGCGGAATCAACAAATGATAAATAGCTTTCATTACATTACCGAGCAAGACTTTATCAGGTGTGCACACCTCTATATTTTTTGTGACATTTGTTTCTCAAAACTCTCAAAAAAATCCTAAAACAAATTATTTAACACATTTATAAATGCTCCTAATACCGTATTTGCCGGCGATAAGGCCGCAGCGCCCTATAGGCCGCACCCCTGATTTTATAAAACAAAAACAAAAAAACAAAGTGTTGTTGGTTGTTGTTGTTTTGTTGCCGAAAACCCACGCGGGGAAGGACCTTCATTTAACATCGAGGTGCAGTTAAATGTGCTGATTTGTGCTTGTAAACATGTCACAAATAATAGTAACAATGTCGTTTTTAGAAGAATGTGTAAGATAATTAATGTGAATTAAAAACAATAGAGTACTAGGTCCTAGGATAGAACCTTGTGGTACACCATTTGTTATATAAAAAATTTTGAGGAATTATTATTATAAACTACATATTGAGATCTATTAGAAAGATTACTTTCAAACCAAGATGACAGACAAATTTTAGTGTTGTTGTAGTTTCCGAGTGGTGAGTCAACACACTGATTACTGAGCTGGGAGACATTGCCAGGCATAGCGCCATAAATCGAAACTAAAAAAAAAATTAAAAAAATTAAAAAAAATTTACTCTTTCGCCGCATAGGCCGCACCCCGACTTTTTGATATTTTCTCTTCCAAAAATACTGCGGCCTTTACGCCGGCAAATACGGTAGTTAAACGATTTAAAAAATCTCAGCAATCTCAGCACTCTTGATGGGTTTGCTAGTATAAAATCAAAGATGTAAATTTACATTTGTAAACAAATTCTACAGGAGACCTTTTGGATCTCTCATTGACCCTGTAGAAATAAAGTGTAAAGTATTCCCTCCTTTGGGGTTAAACATTCTAAGAATTGGAGCGGTTATGGAGTACCCTGTCTTCGAGGGACAGCAAGGGACCGACCGACCGTATCACTTCTACTGTCAACTTGAGGGCGAAACTAATTATCCAACTGGGGGATTGCTACTGCCATGCAGTGACAGTTGTGTCTATAGTGCGGCGTCAGGAGGTGTCAAGATGAACTGCTTTTCCACTCTGACATGCTCTGGCCAAACTTGCTCCGCAATCGATTTCCTACATCACCCGAATGACTAACTTTAACCCTTTAAACCCTTACCATAAATCTAACCTAAAACCTTATTGCAACCCTACAATGTAACTTCATCCCAAAGCTTTGGCAAATAAAGCCAGGAACAAATGTTGCCGAAAAAATCTCAGATCTCCCTTTGCATTCTGGTGTTGTAATATATCCAGCTACATGTACAACATGGTTCAGCGTGGGCTCCACACCAATTTTGTGTTTGTTTATAAACTACAGTTAGAATAAATTTAAACCTGGACAGGGGAATATTACACAAGGACAAGCTTTAAAATGTTTTCCAATTCTAAGAAAAGAGTGCACAGTGCACACCCTCTCAAATACTACACACAAATTCATCTCTTCTTAAATTTGTGGACAGTAAACTTGAGAACCTTCTCACACATTCTCAAATATAAATAGCAACCAAACCAACGGCGCATAGCGAATTGTAATGAGATACACGCAAAATTGTTCCCAGGAGTTGCATGAAGAAACAAATCTTGGAAACTCAAGCATATCAAATTGGTGAATGATGCAGTTTTCAAAATAATTTTCATGATGGAGCGCAAAGGAAAGTGTCTGTTACAATACCATTACCAGGTTCTGCATTTTCCAGACACATACATTTTGTGACTTTTCCATGAATTTATGATGACATTTAAAAAAAAATCATTGACCCTTTCCTTTGCTAAATGCAAAATCATATCAATCTGGGAACTACATGTACTTACACTACACCTACAACACCTCCAGCCCGCCATTTTTTTTTGTTTATCATAATATTCCTACTTCTTTGCATGATGTTGATTTTATCATGGTTTTTCAACAACTTTTCTATGTTTGGGGCAACTGTTTTATGTACATGTACATGCATGAGGAAAATTTTCTTCTATATTTTTACAACTTACAGTAATCCACGAGTTTCCAAAGTTTTCTATAACTGAAGAAACCCTAAGTGCGGGTCAAATTCAAAATCTTGCCTCCCATTAACAATATTTGGTGACCGTCTTAAAAAAGAAATGAATATCGAGAAGGTATCAAGTCTTCTTCATCTCACCCAATCTAAGATTGTGATTAAAATATTGAAATCTAATCCTGTACGAAGCAGCCCAGGGTCCTAGGATATTGCGTCTCTAATCTATCGTAACGGTATCTCGCCTGCATGAAGTACATCGAGAATGAAGAAACTGACAGCTCGATCCGAGCCAAGAACTTGTGTCGAAATTAATTTGTGGGTGCAAATTGAAATTGGATGCGGCCAAGAAACTTGCATACATGTACGTGGCATCTATTTTAATTCACCTGAAATTTCATGTCAGTGATTTGAAGTGGTTGAAGTGATCGAGAGGAGAGGAGGGTGGGGAGAGGAGGGTGGGTGGGGGGGGGGGTAGGGGCGGTGAGTCTAAAGAGGGTTAGAGACAGATTTCTAGACAGGTATTCACTCTTTGAAGAGGACAAAACATGTACTGCAAAGTGCAACTCACATCTTGCTTTGAATGCTGTCTGTTAAGTACTGCTGGGTGGCTGGTGGCAAGACAATTACTGATTTATTGATATGTACTATTCAATTAATTCATTTGATATTTGTAACTAAAAAGAAATTCCAAGGAGTTGCATATTTAAATTAAATTGTGCTTTTGGTCATATGGTTATTTACATATAAATCAATATCAAATGTATATGTGTCCCTGATATCAGACATGTAAACTGTTTATGCACAAGAATCATAAATGAGAAAAGATGATAAAATCATTTCAGACAGCCAAGTCAATAAATGCAGAAGTTTACTTGTGTATCTTGTCGGAATAAGAGTATTTATTGAAAGGCCGATAGTCATACATGTGCCTTGTTCTGTCCATGTATTTTCATCTTATTAAATGAAAGCCTGAAAAGCATCAAGTCTGTATCAGAACTATAAGAGTTAATGTCCTTCTGGCTTTCAAAGGAAAACCTGCATCAGTGGAGTTTTACACATTCAATGAAGGTCCAAATACCGGTAGCCCAAAGGCACGTCTGCAATCAGTAAAGCAAGAATAGTGAGGGTCACAAACAGAATGTGTAATTACATGTACGCAAATGTCTTGATTAGCAAGTAGCTGTTAATCAGACACTTTCAAATACAGAATTTTGTATTTCTTTGAAACAAATATTACTTTTATCAAAAAGGAAGTATTTTGTATCTACAAAATGAAGTAAATCTGTACATGTACATCAAATTTCTATGAACATCCTTGCCACAGCTGGCACAAGAAAGAAAATTACATTCCGCTTTCCAAATTGCCACAAAGAGGAAATATCTACCAAACTTTTAAAACATGGGAAAATCCCATTCTTCTACCTCACTTCCCACTTTCTACAAAAGACCTCTCTCTGGAGAACACACTGTTCCCCTGTTCACACTTCCGACAAGAGGAAACATCCTGCTCCTCTGCACATGTTCTCTACCCTTTTTCATTGTAAAGAGAGACAGACATTATAGGCCTGTCTTGATCAGCTCGAGTTTGCCAAATAACAAGCTATTTCCACTACCCCAATTGCAAATTAGCAATTAATTTGCGTCTTCATCAGCTCGCAGTTGCAATTAGCGGATATTTGGTCAAGAAAAAATCCTGAGAAATCTTGGTCTTGTTTCATAAGTATCCCGCTATCTGGAAAATTTGCTACCGTCCAAGCTAGTTTGTGATGAGTGTATCGGTCTGGTGAAGACGCAATTTCGAGCTTCGGGATAAAATCCTGAGTATGAAAATAGCGGGTTATTTGGCAAACTCAAGCTGATGAGGACAGGCCTTACATGTATGTTCCTCTTTAATCAATCCTGTTGGGGGGGGGGGGGATGTGGCAAACATTGCCTGTCATATCAAGAGTCATTAAATGTCACTTTGTCTGCAAAGGTCTATCGATTCTTTGCCAGAATACCTTGACAAACTCTTTGACATTCCAGACGGGACACACTTGTTCAGCCAATCTGTATGCATGAGTTGCAATGATGGGAGAATGTCATGGAAATCAGGAGGTGGGTACATCAATTGAAGCATACTTAAAACACTTGCTGTACATCTTACTCCCACACACTCACATTGATTCTGTATTCTCTGTACATTATGTATAGGTAGGTTTACACGGCAGTCTATTAACTTTAGGTTTAGGTCATGGTTTTTAAACTTTGAAGCTATCTCTTCATTTCTCTGTACATGAGCCCCTGTGTATTTTTTTCACTGACATGAAGGTACAATGTAGGTTTACTATTTTACACCGCAGCCTATTAACTTTATGTTTATGTCATGGTTTTAAACGCTGAACTATCTTGTAGTTACTTTTTTTTAGTTATCTCATGTTTACATAACTTTAACTTTCCTTGAAGTTACAAACCATTAAGGTTAGCACAATGACTACGAGCAGATGGGGGTCCTTAATTGAAGTTATGCGCCGTATGGATGCCAGCTTTCAGTTAAAATAAATGCTTTCCCGGCTTGTAGTTTAAATCTTAGAATATGCATTGTTTCAGGCCCCATGTGAAGCCTCGTTGTAATTATTAAGCCTGGGTAATAATCTCCACGTTTGGAAGCGCTTAGTGATTGTAAGTAGTGCTATAAAACTGAGTATTATTATTATTATTATTATTATTAGATCGTTGTTTACCACTTCGATGTTTCACAAACCTAAATTATAAAACTTAGACCGTCCCGGGTGAACATAGCTTGTGTTAGTTCATATGCAGCCCTTGAAAGTCTGAAGGCTGTGGCTTTTCTCTTCTTTTACCGGTCTGTCAGCTTGTCTATGCATGGGACAGCTTCGGCCCTCAGGGGATGGCAGTTGTAACAGTTGCCTTGAAATTTGATTATACAATGAAGGGCCCTACGAACAACCTCAAGTTCAACCCAAAACTAGCACAACCTGAAAATGCATAAAATACACATACATGTGTACATGCACTGAATTCAAGATTAGTATTTTACTTCAAATCAAATGTTTACATGTAAGGGCATTCATTCATATACAGGTACAGGTGTATTTTGAAGAGATGACCACCAGTCTGTACGACCACCTGTTTGTATACAGTACATGTGTTTTAAATAATAGTAATGTCAGTTTTTGAAACAGATAATTAGAAATCCGATAACTGTTGGGCCATGTCAAATTTGATGCAAGGGAAACTCATCACCCCTCTGACAAAAAGTTAATGCTACATGTACAATGTACATCACAGGTTAAGTAAATCACCAGCTACTTGTATGTTAATCTACATGTACATGTACAGTATGTGTGCCTCAGAGTTGATCGGCAGGGTGCAAGTTTTGGCTTAACCAAGGAGTTGGGCCATGTCAACGACGATGCAAGGGAAACCCATCAGCCTCTATTGTGAGCTCCATCTAACCAGGTCACTAGGTCACGTTTCGGCCGGAACGTGATCAACAAAACAGGTTTGTGAGGAAAGAAGCCCTGGGAAATGAGTGGAGATATACTACCATGGTGTACAATACATGCTTGATTATACATGTACATTGATTGATAAAATATGAAATTTGTAAGAAAAACTTGTGATCTTATGTCAATTCTTGAATCAAACTGTCATTATTTATGTGCACAGAACATGAATTCATGTTCGTTTCACCTCCTTCACATAATAAAAATGTCAAATATTAAATGCAGGAGACATTACTTTGCCATTTTATATGTCTGCAACAAAATGTATATTTACAGTGTGTACATAACATATGTAGGATGCATTCTTACACGACATATTTATGATGCAATTTTACTCTAAATATGTGATGCTACTTATTTACAGGTGCACATGCCGAGTACTTTAGCAATCATACACACATACAGTAATATCACATCACCTCTGTGTGTGTATGTGAAAACTAAAAAGTCATGTGTATTAAACAGTGTTATACAAAGCATACCTCATAAAGTCCTTCTTCAATATCCCCTATTTGTATACAGACACTTTTCATATCAAAACTCCAAAATGCTGAAAATACCTGTACATGTACATGTACTTGTACACAAATTGTGACTCAACCAGAACATGTCCAGCTGTCACCATCAGATGCACGTTTTATGATCATTAGTCAGAATAACACGGGGGATGCACCAGTGAAAAAAATACACGGGGGCTCAGGGCGAATTTGCCCCTGAATGCCCAAAAGAGCCCCCGAAAATCAGAAAAATCAGTCCCCTTCATATCACAGGTTATGTTTCAAAGGCATACCGTATACACACTGTGCAGAAATGATTAATTGGTCTGTACCTGGGAGGGGAAGGGATCGTTTAGTCATCCTTTATGGTCGTCAATTTATATGATTCATTAATTGCTCATGCAAGTCAGTACTATGCAAAGTTCGCTCTTGCAAGTTGCAGATTAGTAAAGAGTTAAACACACACATCCTTTGTATTCACAAACTTAAATTTTTCTAGTGTTGTTGTAGCACACACAAAACTAATATTTGCCTGTCACAAGAGGGCAGTAGAACATTCAATCAATTTAAATAGAACTACTGTATCCAGGTCTTATGAGTACATGTGTGGGTTAGTTTTAGAGAACTTTAATAAACAGAGAGTAACTTTAAAAGGAAAAAAAGAAATTGAGTTTATGATAGATCCTCTTCTCTCTTATAAAGTTCGATTTTGGGATGCAGGTCATGAAAGCTTACAGAATCATATGAAAGCCAATAGAAATGACAGTTGACAACATATCATTTTGAACAGAAGCACATGAACTATACAAAATTTAGTGACATACATGTAGTGTATGTATATTCATCCAGAATCTGGCTGATTCGATTTGTAATAATCTCCACCACTGCGATTTCCCCTATATGTTCTTGCTGGAAGCTGAAAATGACATGATCCCCAAATTTCTATGCCAAGCTGGGCAAACCATTGCTGCACACATATTTGGGGATTTGTGAATTTTAATCCATGTTAACTCTTGCTATACATGTACATGTAAATGTACAACTTCTGAGAAGGATACAAATGGTTGTTTTATACTTGGCCCTTTAGTAGTTATGTGGGTTCTATCAATCATTTTTTTTAAACAGTAAATTACTCCAGTTGGCTGTTGGACCAAATATTATGGGTTCGAATCCAACCCAGGCGGATGACTGGAGCCTGCGTTTTGTGCTGATATGCCCCTCGTCTGTTTTATAGACGCAGGTTGGGTTACAGTGGAAAACACTCCATCCCTTGGATAGGATGTTAAATAAGAAGCCCTGTTTAGAGGCGAATCACTACCTTTGCACATTAAGAACCCACTGCACTATTCGTATATGAGTAGACGGAAAACCCCAGTGTAGTGGTGCACCTGCACACCCCCAGTCATTATGTTGGAAGGAGAGACCAATAGATCACAGAAATTAAGTTCGTCAGCACATGTGACACAAAAATATTTAATAATAATAATAATACGCTTTACAGCATTATCAGTCCTATAACTCTCTTATCTCTTGCAACAGATGTCCAGTTCTGAGTTTCTGACCCCATGATACCTCAAACACCAATGATAAACTTTGAAGAATAACAATCTTATTTTACGGCATGATGCTCCATACTGGAGTCTGCTTAATGCGTATACTATA